>CM064533.1:42668666-42773950 GCA_032716605.1 Paralithodes platypus
TGATCCCCACGTAAAAACAAAGCCCCCTAAATTTGGGTGACTTACAAAAAAAAAACCGAACCCCCGCTGGGCGGGTTACACTTTCTGGCCGTTTTTTCTTCTTGGTCTCTTCGTGCCTATTCATGGAGTTGTTTTGTTGTGGCTTACACCATTCGGGTTTGGTTCCCAATTCTATCTTATCCAAATTTCCTTGCTTACGTCGTATTTTTTTCCAACCGGACCGGGGAGTGGCCGAAGTGAAACGAAAAGAGAAAACAAACTGACCATCTGGTCCCCAAAAGGTCCTACCCGGCCCCCTCCTCCCAAAAAAAACTTGCTATTCATTTTTTGCCTTCACTCTATGTCCTTCCCGACCACTTTTTCGTTGCCACCTTTTCTCCCCTGATCTTTGTCCTTATTTTCCCTCGGCTACGTTAAACAAATGCCCTTTTTTGGGGCCAATTCTTCGTCCTTGTTTTTTAAATACGTTGTCCCATAAGAATGGCCGAAAAACAATGCAAAAGGGAGAGTATCCCCGTGTTTTTCACCATTTGTCCGGGAAATTCACTCCCCACCAAACAAAACCTCCCCTTACTCCTCAATTTCGTCGGATAATTTAGTCATTGGAAACTATCACGGAATGCTAGGGGGTAACAATTATAATTCTGAATCACCCTGTCCCCCCCATTACTCTGGGTTCTTCTCTTTTTCCCGAATAAACTTTTTTCCTCTGACGTTAGAGTTTCAGGGATGCGGCATACACACAACCCTGTTTATAAATGCCCATGAATTTTCTTTGTCACTTCATTGTTCTGAGAAAATTTTCTTTTTTAACTGATCAAATTGCAACTTTCTTAACAATGGTTCAACCCCAATCTTTGAATGAAAACTTGTATTCTTAAAAAATATATGTTTAGTTCCCATCTTACTACCAAAATCCCTTCCCCATAACCTAGGAAGGGTAAGTTTTTCAGAAACTCCTAGGTGCTTTAACCCTTTCGAGACCATACAATTTTGCTTCTTGCTTCGGGCACATTTAACTATCCAGAATACGTTACTTGTTTGCAAATTAGTATTATTCCAACAAACAGATTACACAAAGTGGAACCATCCCAACTTTTTCCATCCATTTTTCACTCAACAAAACTATCTACTACCAAAAAAAACAAGCATTAACAAGGTAAGGGTTAATTATGTCTTTTCCAAGAATCAAAGACAACACCCCCAAAACATCCACTGATCCTTCAACCACAGGGGGATCAATTTTTTCTCTCTCTTTCGTTGCTCCTTCTTCGGGTTTCAAGGAGTTCTTAGCCCAGCGGGTTTTTCTTTTTAGCCAAAATAGGGCGGTTTAAGGGATCATTTTCATGCCTAAAATAAGACCGACCCAGAAACGTAAAACAAGTATCATCCCTGAAAGGGCATAAACAGAGTATCTATCGAATGACACCCATAACGATTCCTTTTATGATGGCTAGTTTTCTTGCAATAACCATGCAACGCGAGTGCAAAAAGCATGTAATTAGGCCCTTTCCCATACAATTCCTTATATAGCGAGTGAGAGAGGTAGGAGGGAGGTGAGATTCGTGTCAGTAGGTTCGCCGCGGTGGTCTGGAGCAGTCATACGCTCGCTACTCTCCTGCCACCACTTGTCTCTCTCTCTCAGCAACATTACGTGCTGAAATTGCCACTCGAGTTATGTCGAGCGCCGCCACATAGTCCAGCTTTATTTAACTCGACTTATGTGGTGAGCCGCTAATTAAGGGTTAAGTAAGTCACGCATGTTCTACTGCATTCCACAACAAGGAGGAAGCATTCAAGCAGTACCATCAACATCAAACTCAAGAATCTCGCACTCTTTATGGTTCAGCCTGGAATGAAGCCAAATCAGATATTTGACTTGCCCCCCAAAAATTGTCAATGACAAATGTATTGAACTTCCTAATTCTAGTTTTTCCCAGTCATTCTGGCATCTAGCCAAAAAGGTCTCCACAATATTATTTCATTGTCTTTCCCTCCATTTTTTCCACTCCATCAGGACTACCATCACTTCTTCCTCTGACAGACAAAGCTGAACTTTGTTTTCAAACTTTTACTAAAATGTCTACCTTGGATGATTTTGGTACTATCCCTCCCTCTCCACCCCCCTCTCTCTTACTAATGCCTAATGTCTTAATCTCTTCTAAAGGATGTACTTTCCGATCTCTCTGGGCTTAACACTAGGAAGGCGTATGGCCCTGATGGTGTTCATCCTGGTATCCTGGTGTGCTCAAAAACTGTTCTTCCGTGTTGACTCCCTGCCCAGGCCAACTCTTCTTTGTATTTCTTTTAAGATCATCCCTTCTAGCTGGAAATTAGCTCTCATTCAACCTGTCTCAAAGAAGGGTGACCGCTTATAACCCTCGAACTATCCCAATTACTGAAATATCTTGCATTTCTAAAGTTTTCAAATCTATTCTTTATTCAAATTTGTTTGAGCATAATTATCTCTTCCCATAACATATTTTCTGATTGCCAGTATCGCTTCCTGAAAGACCGCTCTACTGGCGATCCCCTATCATATCTGACTTACTCTTGGTCATCCTCCTTTCGCGGACTTCCGTGAGACTTTTTCTATTGCGCTAGACATATTTAAAGCCTTTGATAAAGTCTGGACAAAATTTTGTTCCAAACTTCCACCCTTCGGCTTCTATCTCTCTATCTGTGCCATTGTCTCCAATTACCTTTCTAACTGTTCCTTAGTTGTGGTTGTGGACAGCCACCTCTCAATTCCTCAACCTGTCAACTCTGGTGTTTCTCAGAGTTCTGTATTTATAATAGTTAATAACCCCTTCTTTACCGCGATGTCATTGTAACTTTATTCTGGCTACTATTAGACGATTATATTTAGTTAAAAAAAGGCCTCCAGCAAATACCAGGCTTCGAACTGTCTCACTTAACCCTTTTTCCTTCCACAGATCCTTTTTAAACTTGATCAGAGTCACCTAAATATAGCTAGATATAAGGTTAATAATCTTCTCAGCTGCACTTCTAATCGTATTCACTCCTATGCTGATGACTCTACCTACATTATCCAACTTAGTTTTACACAACGACCCATCATATACTGTAGTTATTTTAAAACTCACCGGATATTGTCATAGCACCCCATTCTTGTGATCTATCAATGATTTTTAAGAGACTATGAACGGAGGAAGGAAAAACACAGATAACACAAAAAGGTCCATGTGCCCATTCATAAAATGTTTGTAACAACTGGATTTAAACTTTTGTAGATTGTAAGTTTGTGGAAAGCAACTCGAGGGAAGTGAATTCCAAAGAGTAGTAGTTCTAGGGATAAATGAATTTTGATAAGCAGAAGTTCTGCATTGTGGAGGAGAAAGTGTAAATTCATGTTCTACGGGGAAAGATGTGGAGAGGCAGCACAATTGAAGCAAGTTCCTCTGAACAATTGCTGTGAAAATATCTGTAGAATAATGCAAGGGATGAAACGTTTCTTCGTATGGATAATGTAGGAAGGTCCTGTGTGATTGCAGGGTTATTGATTAATCTAATAGCTTTATTTTGAATTTTGTCCAACTGCCTCAATGCAGCCACTCCACTTCCACTCCACAGAGGTGAACAGTAATCCATCTGAGAACGCACATGAATTTTATATATTACAGCCAACTGCTCGTCAGTGAAGAATTCTCGAATTCTGTACAGGAGTCCCAGTTTTTTAGAGGCATTCTTAGCAATGCTTCTAACATAATGTGTCCAGCTCAAGTTAGTAGTTAATGTTACACCGAGAATGTCAATACTAGGAGAAGTGGGAATATTTACATCATTAAAAAATATATGGGAGTCAGTGAGATTCTGTCGGTTAGAAAATTGAATGTACTTGGTTTTCTGTGCATTAAAGGAAACTAGATTCTTTTCTCCCCATTCATTAATTCTAGAAAGGTCCTGGTTCAGAGAAATTGCAGTGTTTATTTTTGAATTTATAAGATCTGCCAGTATATTGTATTATTCTCAAGATGCTGTAGCTTGTGATTATTTAATATAATTTCAAAGACTTTACCAAGAGTGGAAGTTATAGCTATTGGTCTGTAGTTTGATGGATCTGAAGAGGCACCTTTTTTAGGAACTGGATGGATGTTTGCTTCTTTCCAGGGTACTGGGAAGCATGAGGTATGAGTACACAGACGGAATTTTTTTGCCAATACAGGAGCGAGCACCAAGGAGCAATTCTTAAGTACTGTTGGAGGAATTTCATCTGGACCAGGAGCCTTATCTACTGAGAGATTCTGCAAAATAGTTTTGACATGTCTGGTGTGGATCTTAAGTGAGGGAATTTCAGGCGAATTAAAATTAAGTACAGGGACATCTTGATTGATTTCATCTAAGGTTGAGTTGGTGGAGAAAATATCCGCAAGAAGGTTAGCTTTACCTCGTGGGTCACTTACAAGATTGCCAGTCGGAGATTTTAATGGTGGAATGGATGAAGCAGTAGTGAAGTTGGATTTGAATGAGTTAAGAGTAGACCAAAATATTTTGTTATCATTTGGATTATTTAGAAGTTTATTTGCCTGCTTGTGGAGAAAGTTTGATTTAGTTAGGTTAATTTTTGATGTTTCTAAAGTAATTAAAGGCGTCATGTGTTTTTGATCTTGTGTATGCATTGTAGGCTATTGTTTTTTTTTCAGTTACTCTAGCACAATTATGGTCAAACCATTTAGGTGAATTAGATCTTTTACTGTACTTTTGATGAGGAATAAAAGTTTCCATTCCAATTTTTACAAAATCTTGTATGTGGCTCAAGGTGGAGTGTGCATCATTAGAAAAAAAAGAGGTCCAGGGAATATCAATAAAGAAACCTTGAAGACCCTCCCAGTCTGCCCTATCGTAATGCCATTTAGTCACCAAAACAGGTTCAGAGTGGGAAGTGTGGTAGGTGATAGACAGGTGGCCTGTATCAGACAGTGATCAGAAGATCCAAGCGGGGACCTCACTGTAACAATATAATTTTCTGAATTGGTTGTTAAAAATAAGTCCAGTAGGTGGAATTATGATTAGGATTATCTGGTACACTGGTGGGTTGGTTGACTAGTTGAGTGAGATTAAATGAGTCTGCAAATAGCTCACATTCAAGACCAGCATCATCAGTCCTGGCTGAATGAGTGAGCCATTCAACATTATGGACATTAAAATCACCCAACACAGTGATTTCAGAAGAAGCATTTAAGTTGAGGACACTGAGTTGTGAGGACAGAGAATCAAAAAGACTTTGCTCTGGAGGAGTATTTGGGGAACGGTAGATGCAACATATGTATTTAAATTTACCAGCAGAAATTAATTTGTATATAGAATAATCAAAGTAGGGACAATTGAAGCTAGTAACCTCCTCCAGGGCAATTTCAGATTTTGCGAAGCAACATACACCTCCTTTAGGTCTGACATTTTGGAGCAGTTGATAACCTGGAAAATTAAATCAAGACGTGTCAGATGTGGATGTTACTTGAGTATCTGTCAAAAAAAGGAGAGTAGGGGATTCTGCTTGAAGAAATTGGTGTACAGAATTGATGTTAGAGTGAAGTCCCCTTATATTGCTAAAGAAAAAGCTGCACCGACGAGCAGCTTTGGGACGTTGCGAAAATCTTATCTTTAGTGTAGGTACTTATATTCCAACAACTAAATATGTATTTATAGAAGTGTATTTAGAAGTCACAATTGGTAGACGAGTTTGTATAAGTTACAATTGGTAGACAAATACGATATAATACATTCAAGATGACGATATGGATCCTGTCCTCAAGGTACAGGCTTAGAGTGTCTTCCAATTGTAGTATACAAAATGGTGCCCCCCACCTTGTCAGCCCATAGATCTCTAAATAATTGTGTTTGCTTATGTATTGCATTTTGTATTTGATATACATTAAATCACTTCAGTATGTTTGTTAGTCAAAAGATACATCATGAACAGAACTGGCCAGAGAATGTATCTCTGTGATATATTGCATGTGCCATTAATCAAACTTGCCAGAGGTTATAAAGCAGAACTATTGTTAAAACTCTGCTAAGTATAAGCTACTCGTGCCTCTGCACCCCTTCCCCCCCCCCTCTCTCTCTCTCTCTCTCTCTCTCTCTCTCTCTCTCTCTCTCTCTCTCTCTCTCTCTCTCTCTCCTATATGCAAATCACAACAAGCTCTTCATAAAGCATCCAAACTCAATAAAGACACCAGTAATTCTTCCAAATAAGCATATTTCCGGGATGTGCACTTACAGTAATTCCCATGCTGACTAAAACTAACCCCATACAAAGTTTGAAATTGGATTAGGTCTGAGTGCGGACAATGCCAATCCAAAAATAGTTACCACCAAATGTAAACAGTGTGGCCTTAACTAAAGTGTTTATGTAGTGAGAGAAAAGTCCAAAGGTTTATTGATGTTTCGGTTGAGAGAGAGAGAGAGAGAGAGAGAGAGAGAGAGAGAGAGAGAGAGAGAGAGAGAGAGAGAGAGAGAGAGAGAGAGAGAGACTACAAACAGATTGGTCTTAACGAGGAGATATTATAGTGAAACAGTTAGGTAGAAGAATTGTGCATTTGTTGATGAAAGTATTAACATTGGCACACATAATCATAAAGGTAATATAATCAAAATTAGATAGGGAGGATCATAGGTTAAGCCTATGTTGGCTTCTGCAGCTCCCTTTCAATTAATTTCCATTATAGTTCTGAAATACTGATTTTTGCTCCTAACTGCATACCGTGGTAGAAATAGCAACCTAGTCTCAAATGACTCGTCTGGACTAGGGAAACAACTTATTCAAACAAAGTTTGACTAATGTTGACCGTTTGACAGGTACAGTCTCATGTAATTAATCATCATGCCACAAATTGATAAGAAATGTCGAACTATAGGAACCAGTACAAGTCAAACGGTCAGCATCAGCCAAACATTGTCTGAATGTAAGTTGTTTCCCTTGTCCAGACGAGTCATTTGGAGAATAGTTTGACATCTCTACCACGGTAGACAGTTTGGGAAAAAATAAGTGTTTCGGAACTCTAATGGAAATTAATTGAAAAGGGGCTGCTGAAGCCAATATTGGCTAGCTAAACCTATGATGCCTCCCTATCTAATGATGATATTGTCTTTATGATTGTGTGTGCCAATTTTGATACTTCCATCAACAAATACACAATTCCCACAAATTATGTCACTTGGATGCCGCACTAATACGGACATATTAATACAGGAAAACATTGCTGTAGGAAGAAAAAGATTGTACCACAAAAACGCTTTTTCCCCAACTTAGACAATATCGATCATACTGACACTAGTTAAAGAAAAACCTTGTTCTACTGGAAATTCACGAAAGAAATGGTACAGAAACATGATAAATTAGTGCGAACTATTTGCAGTTAGGCATATATCTCTCCATTTGTTTTGTTTTTGAGTAGATTACACCTATACCTTATTAAGAGATGTTGATCATATGTTTTTAATGAGTCAATGGCGGTAGAATTGGGAACAAATACACTTGATATAAGTGTGTTGTTTAGTTCTTTACTGTAACATCTTAGTGGATTTGTTGATGTGAATTAATGATTTTACACCAAATAATACTAACACTAACAATACCAATAATAACTATACTAATCATGAAAGGTAATTTCAAAAATAGATCTTAAAATAATGTTATGACTGTGACTATCGTCAACACTACACAACATAAGGACCCAAGTTTTTCTTTTCGTGATTAATACAAAACACAAGTGGATGATAACGAGATCCATAAGACGCTGTGAAGTCATTTTCATGAAATAGTTACTTCCACTGGGGAGCGTCTGTGCCTGTGTGGGGTGATACACACATAAGTATACAGTAATGTTGCCCACATATGTTTGCACCTAATCCGTGGTTTTATGAAAGGAAAATTAGTATGATTAAAATGCACACATAGTTGTCTCTATCCGTGGTGGCGTGTAGGTGCACTCACCCTACGACTCCACTCTTATAGATCTCTCCATACGAGGCCTCGGGCTGCGACTCTGTCCATCTCAAGTATTTCTAGACATGATTGATCAAATTTCCTCTACCATGAGTCACATGATCTTCAAAAGGTCTTTTTACAATTAGGGTTGTCACCCATCAAAAACCCACACATGAGCAAGGTCAATTTCAGGGGGGCTGACGTCGTGCTCACATAGCAGAAACTGACGCTCACGAACTATGGTCACAATATGTCTCCAATCAGTTTTTAGAGAGAAGTCGCTGCTTTGGTATGTGGTTTTACCGAACTCAGTCCTTTCAGATCCAAGAACGATAGGCCTATATGGTATTGAACATGGTAATAGTGAATCGAAAGGTTAAGCTCTTTTAAATAATTGGGTGAGTGGTAAACAGGGCAAGGATATTCAATTGTGTTAGAAAAATGTAGTGTTGTAAAGAGGACAATCACATTTTGTTGACGTGAAGTTACATAATTATAGAGCTTAACGGAACTCACTTACTCAGAGTAGTCTTCCCAGTGCTATGTAATCACCAATAGCTCAAAACTAGTTGTTACACATTTATCATGAAAGGAGGACGGTACATGGACTTGTTTTTATTAACTTTGAGTAATTCCTTTCTTTATTCCTTTATGAACACATAGGTCATGACAAATATTTATAATTATCTGTCTAGTTTGCTCAGTAACCCCCAACTGTACATTCAACGGCTGATGAAGGTGGTAATTCTTTGCTACATCCTCTCAAACTGATTTGTATATATATGTAATGAGACCCCATAACTCCACTTCAAGGTGAGCCATCGGTAAGCTATAATATATTGAGAAGATACCTTCATTAGCTTTTTTTTTTTTTAAAAAAGACCTCCGTCTACGTATTGTGAAAAACCTGTTATCCTCCGGCAAATTGTGGGGTTGAGTGAGTGAAGGGGGGGGACAGTGAATGAAGGAGGATGCATGTTTTTCATAATACGTGTTGCTAGCCCCAAACGCGCGAGCAACTGTGGCTTTCATCCATCCGACACATCCCCTTTTATTAATGTGCATCACACATGTTACATACAAATAAGGTTTATGTTTTGTTTTACCCTACTGTGGAAAGACTACGGATACACCACTCCTGCCGGGGCCTCACGCAGTGGCATGACTCAGTCCTGTCGAACTGAGCTCATGACGCTGGTGGCATTGCCCCGGAGGATAGCCATCCCTAGTCTTTGCTTGAGCCAGAGGGTTTCCCGGGGTTCTCCTGAAACTTCTCTGATTTTACGGCCTATTTCATTCACCATCTTAAGGGTGGTAGGGCCGAAGACTCCTGAAGTTTCGAATGCCAGGGGCTCGAACTGATGAATTCTGGCGATGGCTTGATATTTTTCTCGCTTTTTATTTTCTGCTATCCGGGCGGCTTCACCTGCTTCGTCGGCGTTTCTGGCGGCGTTGGTTGTGGAGAAAGTGTCAACACATGTGGCATCCCACACGAGGCACCGGCCATTCTTGTAAGAGAAGTGGTCATCCCATCTGGCCGTTTGCCGTCTTCTCTGTGAAGTCCATGTGGTTCGAGGATTGATGCACAGTTAGCACTCTGCAGGGCCCGTTTTATGACATCATTTAGTGCAGAGTGTCTTGGCAGGCGGCCTGCGTTGTAATTACATGACAAGGCATGGTGACCTTGAGCATCCATCCTCCCATCACACTTGCAAGTGTGTGGGTGACAAACTGCCGCACCCACTCTGAGCGCGATGGCGACCCGGAGCGCTTCAGCATCCAAGTGAGTTCCAAGAGGTGGGATGGGGATGGCGTGTAACCACAAGCCACTCTCCGAACGGGCGGCTGCCTGGAGGCGTGCTTTTGCAACCTGGTCTGCATTGGTTAGGAGATTTTCTTGAGTTTTCTTCGCCGAGATGGTATCCCACGCTTTCTGCTTGCTCCTGGAGGTACCCTGAGGCTCCTCCTCTACTCCTGTACTTCCCTTCCAGGTGTTAATCGCTGCTGTTACGTCCCCATTAAGTGTCATTCCGGGTTTAGAATAAAGGATGGACAATACGAGGTCGTTGGTCGCGATGAGGGAAGAGATAAAGGCTGGGCAGGCAATATCCGAGGCTCTCCGTATGCCCAAGCCCCCGAGGCGGACAGGAAGGGTGGCTTGTGTCCAGGCCCGTTCTTTAAATTCCACGTTGGTGATGCTGGTCACTGCTTCTCGGATTATGCTGTCTAATTCTTGGAGGCCGCCATTGTTCGTGTAAGTCATCGATGTGCGCAGGAGGTATTGGAGTTTTGGGATGGAGAAACAGTTCTTGAGCAGGGCCAGAGCTGAGTGGGCATCGATGTGTATCAGGCGACTCACGAGACGTTGAAGCTCCTCCTTTTTAACTTGAAGTGCTGGTGGGATTGCTGCCAGAGTTAGTGGGGAACCTAATAGGGTTTGCTGGTGCTCCTGAAGGATCTTTACATCTGGCAATATGTTTCGGAACAGGGCCTGAGTCTCTTCTCCTTGTTCACGTGTGTGGTTGAGGAGAACAAGTTCACATTTGGTGTCATTTATCACTAGCCCGGCCAGGCCGAGGTCAGTTATGATGTTATTTAGGTCGGTTAGAACGTTCTCTACTGACCCACCCAAGGTTGCATCGTCCAGGTACCATACATTCAGCTCTGACCTTACTTTGTTAGCTGCTGCATCCACCCCTATTGAGAAAAGAGCAGGACCACCTGGATCTCCCTGCTGTAACCCGGTCTCTGATGGGAATACCGTCTCGCCAAAAATCAGGATTGAAGGTTTGGAATAAGCCTGCCAAAGTAGGGGGTACAGAGTGGGGATGTGTTCTTGAGCTGCACGGAGGAAGACATCCCTGCGAATGCTGTTGAATGCGTTCCGCATGTCAATCTTTAGAAGCACTCGTTTTTTCTTGGGCTTGGCTGAGGTAGGTGCGGGTTGCGTGTACAGCAGCTTCACACCCCCCTGGAGTTCCGAAACCTAGTTGAACTGGTCTTAAGTGTTGACCTAGGCCATTCGAGAGTGGTTTCAAACCCACCTTTGTGGCAAGGCGGCGGAAGGTGTTCCCTACTGCTATTGGGCGCACGCCGCCATCTTTTTTTGCCAGTGCACAGAGTGATGCCCCAAAAAATAGGGGTGTGGCACAGTCGGGTACTTCCCCTCTTAAAACCATGTTGATGAATTTGGTGAGGGTTTCCAAGAGTGCCTCCCCAGCAGCTCCTGATCCCTGACCCAAGAGGCCTTTGAGGTGGGCGGGTCGGATACCATCTGGGCCCGCGGCTGAGCCTGCTGGGAATGAAGTCACTGCGGCGACCACCTGCTCCTTCGTGACAACTAAAGGTTGGCGCATCTGGTCATTTGGGGCAGGGGGGAGGTTTAGGTCCCTAGGTGTAGGTGGGTGCTTTTCTTGTAGGGCTTCAACAACTTCGGTGCCTTGACCAGCAAAACCTTCTGAAGAGGACAACAGTCTGACGGCCCCTTTGATGTCACTATCCGCCAGCTTCGCAGCGACCCTCTTACGTAGCTGTTCAGCCTCTTCCTCTTCCTTCTCCTGGTGCTTCTGGGCCCTGTTTGGTTGCTGTTCGGGGGGTTCCACCAGTTTGTTTCCATCCATATACTGTGCTACTTGACGTTTCACTCTGGTGGCTAGTGAAACCTGAAGATGGTCTTGTATGTTGGTTCTGGGTGGTTTTCGGAGGGCCCCATAGGAGAAACCCAGGAGCCGTGCCCATGCGAGGGGTGTCTTGAGCTGTAGGGCCTGCTTTATGATGGTTGTAAGGGCCTCCGCCACTTGGATTCTGGCTCCTTTAGGTACCCGGGCAAGGACCTGGATCCGCGCTTTCCATTTGGTCACCAGTTGGGTCAAGTCGGCGACCGGTGTTGCCGGTGTTGCCCCGGTTGGCTCTGCAGTGGGCCCTGGGCATGCGAGACATTTCCAGTTTGGTTGTTCTCCTGATGTTTTCTTTGTCAGCTTAGCACAAGATAAATGAATAGATCTAAGACAGCCGGAACATTTTCGCGAATTCTTTCTTGCATTGGTTGTTCCGCACTTAAGACACTTAGTATCTGCTAGGCCATAGTCTTCCAAGATTATCCGTTCCTCTGCCTCTACCAAGCCGTCCTCCTGATCTTCCCGTGGTGCTTCCATCTCTACCATGTCTCCCTTGTTTCAGAAACCCCGGGAAATCTCTCCTGGCACATATCTAGATTATTGCTGTTGTTATTAATGTATAATTGGCTGGATGCATATCAATTCACTTATCATAGTCGACCTTTCTGATGGGATATGTAAAAAACAAAAACAAAACAAAAAACATCACATATCATAGTCAACCTTTCTGATGGGCAATTGGCCTGCTTCTCCTAAAGCTAAGTGGTTAAATGTATAAATCCTCGGCATTGGGCACCGGTACAACTAAAAGATCTAACTGATTGAAAGGAAGCACGCCAATTATATCCTATGATTACTTACACTGGCGACGCCACCCTGATGTTGAATATTAATGAATGCTTAGGATATTAATAATGCTGTCAACATCAAGATAGGGAGAGAGCCAGAGAGTGAGCGAGAGCCAGGATCTGAGTGGGTAACCGGATCTAGGGCAGCCGTTATGGAAAAATTATTAAATTGTACAAAATGTTAAGAGAGAGAGAGAGAGAGAGAGAGAGAGAGAGCAGGGGCGGGGGCGAGGGAGAAAGAAAGCGAGCTGGAGAGGGGGCTGGCCTGGTTGGGTATGAAAGATGTTAGAGGAAAACAAATAACTAAAATGATAAAAAGCGATCTGAAGTTATAGATAACCAAAAAAATAATAGCAATGAGGCGGTTAAGTGCGGTGATTGAAAGTGGATGGAAAGATGTTAAGGATAAAAAGGAGAGAGAGAGAGAGAGAGAGAGAGAGAGAGAGAGAGAGAGAGAGAGAGAGAGAGAGAGAGAGAGAGAGAGAGAGAGAAATGAAAATGGACCTTGTAGCAAGTATTTCCTAAATGGTTAGAGAGAGGGAAATGAAAATGGACCTTATAGCAAATACTTCATAAAGGTTAGAATTGTTTGAGAAGTTGAAGGACCGAGGGTCAGGTCCTTGGGGTAGATGGAAGATGAGGCCTATGGTGGGGAACCATAAGGGTGAAACTGCCTGCCCTATAAACGGTCACCTCACTCACCTTGTGGTCACTGCTGGAGGTTTATGGTGCCTGGGCAGGGCTGGGCTAGTGCCTGACGGCTCCTTGTCCCCTCACTGATACTGGTAATAACACTCTCAAGATTAAACTAAATATGCTTTGTGGGCGATGTTTAAACAAGAAACCAGTTCTGTTTACTATGTGCCGAAACACCGTATCATCGCCGATCTTCTGATACGTATATGGGTCACTCAGTCCCACGATACCCCTCCGAAAATCCCCTCTTTTGAGGAGCTCAACCGACCCGTGTGCTCTCACTGTGCTCTCACTCACTCTTTAGCTTCATTAGTTCATTAGCTCATCATCACTTCATTAGCTTGTAAATAGTATTTCAGTTTTAAAAACACAGGACTATGTGAGATTCCTTAACTGCGTCATTACAGTTTGTGAACAATTGAGATTGTAATTATTGTCCTTCTTCATTTTGGGTTATTGGAGTGCATAAGGCTGAATTGCGTCAACAGATCTGAACACACTTATACTCGTAAATGCTCACCCACCCTCATGTATACCCACACCCACACACAAAGCCACAAACATCCACACGACTGATATTACAGGTTACAACGATGTGGTCATTTGTTAACTTGATGATAATTGTGGTGTCATTGTTGTCCTCGTTATTGTGTTGTCTATTGTCATGTCCACCGTGCCCGCTTGTTCCACCTGTATTGCACATTCCAGAAGGATTAGGCCAAGACAAATGGGGCCTCTAATTACTCTATACCTATATTGCGAGTTGTATATAGGTGCTCCTTTACACTATGAACTATTTTTCGAAAAATGTTTTGCTTCTGTTGTGCGTGTTATCGGGTTGGCGTAACTGAATGAATACTCCGTGTGTATCTCTCTTGTTACTATTATATTACACTAATTGAAAAAGAGTGAATCAAATTATAATAGGATTATTTCAAATAAGTAATCCAGATGAAGCCTAAATATCACACACAATCATAATCAGAGATAAATTATAAATAATAGGTTTGTTTTGGTGAGAAGTTACTGAAAAGTTGCTATTTGTTCGATCTTCTTTAACATTTTAAGTTAATTAGCTGACTAATATGTGACAATATTATTGTATTTTGATTTACTAATCGTTCGTACAAGTAGGTGGCACACTACTCTTCGATAACTTCGATAGTGTAAGGATTAATTGCGAGAAACCACTTTATCATTCAATATGGCTCAATATATTACATTAATATGTCAGCAGTGTTCTATATATTATTTTGCCACGCAACACCACAGGTGAATTACATAAAATGAGGTTGGGGAGCATACGCTAAACTGCGCTTGGCCGAGGTGTTCATCTCTGAAATAAATCAAACACCACATTATAAAGTATCATAGTTATATGAATAATGCAAATTGGAATGAAATCACGCAATGCTCAGATATCGACAGGGTATTATATTGAAAATAGGCATGTTCAGTGAGTTCAAATGTTACACTGGTAATAGAGTTACGTTATTCTTCATTATATTAGTATACACCAGTATATTAGGATATATTACTATACTACTCCAGAATTGTTGACCATTAACCTCTTGCAATTTTAGAAGTGGTACAGAAAATTACTGCACAATTCCACACCTATTTTATTTCCTGGTTGACTATACCAGCAAAGAGTAGCCAATATTAGTTAAATTGCTCATGTCATTTCTGAGTTAAAAGAGGTTAGTATTATACAAAAATCCTGATTTTGGTGAATAGAATAATAAGAACATTTAATTTATCAGGTAGGCTTGGTTGTGCCACAGGTATGTTAAGATGGTGCCCAAGGCATTTGTGAGTGTCCCAAGTGCTGGAGGCGGCAGTTTGAGTTGCGTCATGGAGTTGAAGGTGGTGTCGGTAGGTGTTCTGTGCTGGTAGTGAACAGTGGAGATAGACGGCCTGAGTTAGTGGTGAACGATTGTGTGAAAGAGACGTCAGTCTGGGCTGTGTTAGTGGTATGTTGTTACTTACTTCTGCAGGTGCATACAAAAATGATCGGATGGTGTCTGCAATATACTAAACATGGCTGATACAAACCTTTGGCAAAATAATAGACAATACTTACGAAATCGCTTGAGATGGAGTGTAATCAATATATTGGATATTGCTGATGAGACAGCTTGAACAGTTGGTGTGGGATGATTCAGGAAGGGGACAGGGTGAGAGGCAGGTATGGTGGTGTTGCGGTGTAGAGGGTTGTATCGGTATCCTAGTAGAGGATAGCCTTTCTTGACCTGAGGTAAACTAAACTCCTGAGTCAGTCGGCGGTCAGCTGGGGATTTCTGACCCTTTTTTTTTTTTTTTTTTTTTTTTTTTTTCTATGTGAATGAGGGAGACAAAAGGCATAACTGCCTGCAGCGAGTGCCTCCACCAGATTTCAAAGAGTGGCAGGGCCGAAATCAAGGGACCTTCGAACTGTCCTCCCTTTATAACAAAGGTCAATACTAGGCTAGTGTTTTTATCTGTTGAATGCATAATTAATACATAATAATGATATTCTACGTTATGTAAAGTTATTAATCAAACAAAGAACTTGCAAGTGGGTCAATAAAGATAAAGTTAAGGGGTATGTTAAGTAAACAAAACCATCAGGGAGAGAGAGAGAGAGAGAGAGAGAGAGAGAGAGAGAGAGAGAGAGAGAGAGAGAGAGAGAGAGAGAGAGAGAGAGAGTTAGTGTTAGAGAGAGAGAGAGAGACGTTTCATTATAAAAGATAATTGTGAGACGGATGACAGGATGTCTATACTATTTGTAATATAGATGAGAGGGTCAGAGGCGTGAGGGCTGCAGGTAAACAGGTCCAGTAAATATCCAATGTACGGGTGGCAGGTGACAGGTGACAGGTATGGTTGTTGGCTTATCTCAAGTATGAATGGATTCATTCAGAGATGAAAACTCTTTGGGTAATTAAATATGTGGGGCTTATGTTGGAGTATTTATTTAATTATAATGAAAAATGATCAAACTATATAATGTGCGTAGTATATTCGAGACAAATTACCCCAGGTAACAATTAAACATATAAGGGAATAAAAACAATAATATACAAAGATTTCCCGATATTACACCGCAATATTACAAACATTCTGTTATGTTAACTTAGCTCGAGTGATGGAGGGCATTCTTGTGTCTTCGTGGACAAAGATATCGTGACAAAGTTCACAGACAAACATTGTTGATAATATATTTAATACAACTGCCATACATTTGGTAACAGTAATGGACTGGATAATGTGCTGTAAAACATTATATTAACTAGGAATAGTATTATGTAATACCGAAATACATACAAGTTTAAAGACCATTTCATCAACAATGAGTGTGGTTTCATTCTCACATCCTAAATGGCAGCATTCCAGGCGACCCTGTTTAGGATGCCCCTGTCGTCGAGTTATTTGTTTTGAGATCGGACCGAAGTATTTGATCCCACGTCTTTCTAGATTTACCTCTATGCGCAGCTCCCCCCACGTTCGCAGTTCATCATTTCATCATTTCTTCACCCAATTCTGATAATCCATACTCCATATGTATAAAGCAAATGCAATAATTGACTGTTCAAATAGTTATTCAAATATGCAGCACTCCATAGAAAATAATTAATATTATACTGAATAAAGATGTTGGACATCTTTTTAAAGAAATATGAACATATGTCAGGAGATCAGACTGACTAAGTTGAAATAATTTGAAAGAAAGAGTTGATAAAGGAATTTCTCATTTGAAATAATATTGTATTTCGTTTTGCTTGATTTTGATGGTGTATATAGAGTGTCAAAAGTAAAAGGCATGTGGTAGTCGACTGTATGTGCATAATCTCATCCATAACCATGCAGTATCCGAGGACGTTCTACTTCTATTTCTCTTCACTTCAGGGTAATATTGAGGTTGTCATATAGTTATTTAATTGCTGTAGATTCTTCCTATGCTGCATCAACTTGCTGAATGATAAACAGAATAACATTATTTATCGTACAGCGTTGCTGCATGTATTAAGATGTGTTTTCGCTGGCGTCGGGCGATTCTGGCTTTTTTTGATAGTTAATATTATTATTGCATTGAAAGCGAAGATATGGCTAGCCATAGTCTATGAGCAAGGCCAGGAGCTCCCTTCTGGGAATCAGACCTCACTCTCTCTGCTCTCCCATCCATTTCAGTATCCTTCTCTATATATTCTTCCCTTCTTTCTCTATTTTGTTCATATCCTTAATTTCCCTCACTCCACCTCCTAGGTTATTCTCTCACCCTTTCTCGATTCTCTCACCTTTCTCTGCTCTCCTCTCTGTCCTTCTTGCTTTCTTCATAATTATGTTCTTTCTCCCTCTCAATTAATCCTCCTTAACCATTTCCCTTCTTTATTTCCTTTCACTCTATCCTCCTTCCTTACTATCAATGCATAATTCACTCTCTAGTATTCATTTATCAATATCAATCTATTTGTTCTTCTCTATACACATTTGTTTTCTTTATTCGTCTTTCCAAAATCTATATTATCTTTTCTTCCCACTTTCTCCTGCTTATTCTCTCTTTATCTTTCTTCCCTAGTCAAGATTATTGTCAGCGCAAATTCTCGGTCACATTGCAAGGACAATTGACCCTACCAAGAATTCACCTGAGACCTCTGGTAGACGCTTCCGAAGTACCGCCAGAGCTACGACTGTCGACATCAACAATACCCAAAACTTAGGATATGCACAGATTATCTCGATTTTTTGTGATTCTATTCTACATGTATATATTTTACAGTATATGACTACACTATAGTCCTACCAATCTTAACTGGCAGTTTTACCCGCGGTCAATTCCTTTACATTGGTGCTACATGCATAATTCCTAACAACGAAAATATATTATTTTCTGTATTAAGTACTTAATACAGAAAATAATATATTTTCGTTGTTAGGAATTATACATAGAGCATCAATGTAAAGGAATTGACCGCAGGTAAAACTGCCAGTTAAGATTGGTAGGACTATAAGTGCTTATATTATAGTATAGTAATAAAGGGAAAGTCCATATGCAGCTGATAAGAACTACAAACCTAATTATAAGCTGATTAATTATAACAAAATAAGCGCAAAACTATTTGCTGACTTTTTATTGTAAATATATTTTATTGATGAATATGGGCGATTATAAAATATATAAAACAACAGTATGCATAGACCAAAGTATGTGTCGGCTACAGAAACTTTGACTAACTGCTTATAATTGTTAAAGGAGAGGGAGGGTGGATAGGTCCGCGATGTCGCCAATTTCCCACAATGCACAGCGGTAAACATTGTGTTCAGCGCCTCTATCAGCCAATGTAGGCATTTATTGGTAGGGAGAATTCTGACCAGTTGAGTAGGAAAATTTGTCTCCCGCATGTGTATGTGTGTGAATGGGTGTATACTACTTTATGTTCAACCAATCCTATTTACTTTAATTTCCATTCTTCTTTGTCTCCTCATTTACCCTCATTCCACCTTCTGGAAGACGACACGTTTAATTTTGTCTTTCTTACCTCCCAATCTCCCTCTTTCATGTATTCCTCTATATCATTTAGGCTATTTCCCTTTCCTATCTCCCTTTTTCCCTCTTGTTCATTAATTCTTTCTCTTCACTGTTTTCTTCTCCATTCTTCCTTCCTCCCAAGTCAAGATTAGTTCCAGAGCGGGCAACATACTTTCGGGCTCAATGCTTAAACTATGCTGACGAGGCGAGTATCAATTGTTTTCCTGCGTGTTTATGTGTATTAACCCTCTCGCTATTCTGTGGACGTGGGGGTTGCCGATTAGCAGTCAGAAATAGAGTTCTCCCAATCATATAATTACCTCTCTAAAATTTGTTTTCTCCCCACAGCTAACTCAAAGACAACTACAGAGGTTGAAGTAACTAAACTAAGGGTTTCTAAACACCCCTGATAGTCACAAAGGCTTTTAAGTATCCCAGAATAAGCTCAAATCACGTCCTGTGCGTGAAAGGGTTAATGGTTGTGGTGCTGCTACGTGTGACACTAGCCCTATTGTATACTTGGTAGCTCATGTAGCTTAACACCCTGGCATTTGGCAACCTTTACCCGACTCCCCATACCCATCCACCACACCACCACACCGTGACCCACCCACCTGGCTCTAATTCCACAGCCTGGGCTCACAGGTATAACATGGACTGAACTTATTGAGATAATTCTACAAACTTCATTGTCAAATTAATTACAAACAAAATAATAACTGTATCTGCTATATTTACCAAATGTTCTTCTCCACTAAAAATCACTGCAATATTCCCTTTTTCACATCTTATTCAGTTCATTCCCCCTTACCCTAGTTCTTTTATAGGGAGACAATTGGCCGCAGCTGTGGTGCCCCTAGATATGTGCCTAATCATGAATCTAGTTTTATGTATTTTTCTTACTTTTAGTGCCTTAGGTTAAGTTTAGATAAGTTAGATTAGTTAATACAATAACATTAAATAGAAATACATTAGAATGAAATAGAGGGAATAACAGCGCATGTGCAAGTTTGGAGTTTGGCGCGACACCATGGTTGGGAGCATACCCTCCCCTTATACAGTATATATCTACATCCAGCCCTACCCTTCATTATTCCTGTTCCCCTCTCCCTGCGTCATCATCACTCTCTTTTATCACCATCTCTCCTCTCCCTCCCTTCGTTAGTCTAACCGGTCTCCTTCAATGGTAGCAGAACTGATCAAAATTATATGGAAACAAATTTGACTGACAAATCCAATTAAACGTATTATTGAACTAGAGTTTTCTATGTATTCATCTTCTTTATATGATTACTTCATTATGTTTCTGAATCAACTATAGCAAAAGGTAATACACCCTTCTCATAAGTAGATATGAATTTTTAATGTTATTGATAGTAAAGAAAACACACCCATATACAGTACCTTCACAGTAACTACTTGCATGTAGCTAAGACCTCTGGCTAAAGCTGAAAGCCTGGTGTCATGCAAATGAGAGAGCCTATTTCTATATGAGTTGACCTATTCTCGCTGACCTTCTGATGTGTTCTGAATAACACAGATGTTACACGTTATACTTAGAATATACTTAGACAAATCATACCAACATGTCTAGCAGTTTGATTCAAGCTATTTCAACAATTGACTGTACTCCTAATCAACTTAATAATTAATTTTAGATAATTAAAACTCTACAAGCAGACAGTACATACAACCAAAATTCTTGGTAAAAAAGATGGGTCAGTAAATATTACGAAAGTTTACATTTTTTTAGTCCATGTTTACTCCTGCATGCTTTGGGGTTTGCATGTGTAATGTTTTAAAATACTATTATCGGTGCATGCAACAACTACATGATTTATTTATGATATTTATTATTGATGATATGGTACAATAACTGGGAGTTAACTCAAAAGCTGTGCAGCTATGGTATTTGAAAGTGCCCGCCATGCGAAGGTATATTGGTTCATTCCTTACCAAAATCGTCAATTTACTATATATATATATATAATTAATACTTATCCATATGCACCTATTTTACTTTTAATAAGAACATATTAACATTGAAAAGTAATAAAAACAAGTGGTGACAGCAATTGGCTGGTGAAAATCGTATATTTTAGCCCCATGGTCATAATCTGACCTTGACCGGCGAGAGAGAGACACCCTCCCTCTCTCTTGTCTCGCAAGTTACTGAGAGACATGGGTAGCTCTCTCCCAGCCGTCCTTGCATAAAAATACTCAATAAATATCTGGAATAATAGGGAAAATATCGGATAATTGAGGAGGGGGAAGAAGGGAGAAGGGGAAGGGTTTGGGGGGTTGGGACACATGTGTAGGAGTGGTAGCAAGTAATGGAGGGGAATTATCTCAATCACAAATTGCTTTGTACCACTGGGATGTTTTTTTTATGCCTTGGATCTTAAGAGTCTGGCCGCATTCGCCCAGTAGAACCTCTTAAGAGTCTGGCGGCAGCCCCTGGGTTAATGGTACTACAAATTTTGCGGGCCTATTTAACCCTTCTTTAGCGGCCTATGCGGTTTATTTATATGTACCGCCCAGCGGGGTGTTTTTAGCCAAAATAGGGCTGTTTACGTGATCATTTTCATGCCTAAATAAGACCCAGAACGTAAAACAAGTATCTATCCCTGAAAGGGCATAAACAGAGCTTTCGAATGACACCATAACGATCCTTGTATGATGGATAGTTTTCTTGCAATAACCGTGCAACGCAAGTGCAAAAAGCATGTAATTCGGTACTTTCCCCATATAATTCAGTATGTAGCGAGTGAGAGAGGGAGGAGGGAGCTGAGATTCGTGTCAGTAGGTTCGCCGCGGTGGTCTGGAGCAGTCATACGCTCGCTAGTCTCCTGCCACCACTTGTCTCTCTCTCTCAGCAACATTACGTGCTGAAATTGCCACTCGACCTATGTCGAGCGCCGCCACATAGTCCAGCTTTATTAAAAACGACTTATGTGGTGAGCCGCTTTTTAAGGGTTAAACAACCTATCTCATCGCCACCTATAGACACACGCAGGAATTCAGAACATAATAGAATATATCGTTCGGGCACACTCTTTACCTTCATTAAATAGCCTAATGTGGTTCAGCATATTTGTTGCTGTTTGTTTTCCTCTGTAATCCTTTGTAATACCCAATAGCCCCCACTACTGACCTATATTATAGTTATCTGAGGAATATTGATATACTTCCCATCATGACTAATAGCCATCACATCTGACCTATAATATATGTGTAACCATAGCTCCCATCAAAACCAATAGCCCCCCAACCTGGCCGTTTTATATGTGCTCTGCAATACCTTCCACCTTACTTTATCCGATTGGCTGTCATTAACCCCCTCCGTCTCATATGACGCGTCATATGGCGTTTCCGCCCAAATGTATCATATGACGCGATCGCGTCATATGAGCCTAGTGAAATAGCTCAATAATAAGTTATATGACGCTTCTGCGTCATTTTGAGCTCTGTAAGTTAGGTAAGTTAGATCATAATCTGTCGATTGATGGCAACCCCAAATTCCTCCGACTCCTAACGGTCCCTTGTGGGGGAAATACTGGGCGGTCTGCCAACCCATCAGTAAGTTAACTATTCCTGTCTGACGGGGTTAACATGAAAGGTCACATATATATTGAACCTTTGGGGCTTCACAAGAAGTCTGTCATTGGTATAGTAACATAATTATTAGCACATGAACAGCATAGTTAAATTAGTTCGTGGATAATAGGCACAATCACAGCCATTATCACAGAACAGTAACATTCCAGAAAAAATAACTTTCACATACATTTCCTAATTATCAAGCTGGAATAATCCCCATGCAATATAATGGCATGGTACCCTTGAGAACAAGCCAATCAAGCGATGTATGATTAGCAAAGCTATTCATTATTGTGGCAATGATGATGATTCCTTTAGTCCTATTGGAGTGACCTAGGAGACGGGAACCCAGGCTTTTGTTGCACTGTCTGTCTCATCATGTGTGATTCTTGTAAATTAAGATATGTGTTTTAGTGATTGAAACTAATATTATTCTGAGAATGATGCTTTAATATAGTCATGCAAGATAATATACTCTGTTGTTTTGTATGTATGAATGTATATAATCCGGTATATACCCCATAGCTGGTGTATATATATATATATTGAGTATATATCACAAATACACGTGAGCCACTAAATGTTTCTAATCTCTCAGTGGGGTTCGAACCGCCGACCGTCCGGACGATAGCCGACGCTTTAATCAACTGCCATGGTGTAGTTGATTAAAGCGTCGGCTATCGTCCGGACGGTCGGCGGTTCAAACCCCACTGAGAGATTAGAAACATATATATATATATATAAACTCAGACACGTCTAGGTCGCTGTATTATATAATCAAATTAATCGTAAAGTTAATATTAAAAATATGTATTCATACAAATACTTTGGCTGTCCGGATTATATCAGACGGCAGAATATGACAAGTAGCTGAATTTGTTGTTTCCATATTTCTCTGCATTAGACAAAATAGATTTGTTGGTTGAATACGTATTGGTAACATGCTGTTATCAATATTTAAGCACATATGCATGTTAGGTATGTACTGTTATACCTGTTATGTGTTTAGCTACTTTCTTTGCACATACGAGCCCACGAACACACATACGGCCCCCCCCCCTCCCTCCCTCCCCACAAACACAAACAATATCCACTCACATTCATGCATACTCAACATCAACCGATTTATTCTCCAATATTTACCATGGACGATCACATAATTCTTAGGTTCCCTTCTCATCATTTCTGGGTAATTCATTCAGGTCGGTCATTAGATACTTGTGTCTATTATGAATGTACTTGTTCTTTACTTAGAGACCTTGCATAAATCATACTTTGCATATATTAGTGTCCAGTTCATTCATTATAATCTCTCATATTTTCAATTTTCCAATTTTCGACCGATAGATCATGATCAATGTTCTATCTTTACAAATTTTGTTAAGTTATATTTGTCTCTCCATCCACCCTGCTGTGTTTTTTTTATGCCTTTCAAAATAATCTTGTATCTACCCTATGCCTATTCCATTTTCGTCTTCCTGCACGCTTTCCTACATATTTTCTTATTTCTTATTTGTCCTCCTACTTCTCTTCCCTTGTCTCATTTCCTCAGTTCTATTATTTGTCCTATCAGTAGAAACTTAATCTTCACCCAAGATTTTTCTCCTGCCTCAAAAGATTCCTTGGGCGTATTTCAAGAAGGTTAATGGCCGTCCTCCAACAATTGGATATTGTGTGTGTGTGTGTGTGTGTGTGTGTGTGTGTGTGTGTGTGTATGTGTGTGTATGTATGTGTATGTATGTGTGTGTGTGTGCATGCAATAGTGGATTCATGGGTACAGATTACATTCGTTTATGTGTAAAGTAGAGTGAATCGAAAGCTTAAGCTTAGTGTGCACACAGAGCCCCGGCTGATTTATAATAAATGTACAACGAGGGACCAGCCACTTGTAAAAAAAAAAATCCTGAAAACACATAGAAGGGGTTAGTAACAAAGGACAAAAAAAGCACTAACCTAGGTCATGTAGGGGTCCTGCGGGGCAGCGGAAAGTCTCAGTTAACATGGAGTGATGGGTAGACAAAATACTGGTAAAATTACTCACGCACGCATGCAGCTTTAATTGGAGGGTTGCCAACCATGGGCATTGTTCCGTGGGATCCTAAAGCAGTTTCCATATAATTCTGAACCCTCTAGGAGCCATAGGACAAGAGTAATTAATGAAAACGCAACCATTGCGTCGCTGGGACTGGACGTTACATACATAGGCAACGCATAACGTGCGTCGCTGGGGTCCAGTGGGTAAAAATACTTACCAACAAAGTGTTTTAGGTGAGAGAAGGTTAGGTAGGCTAGATTCTGTACATTTTTATCAGGATATTTATATTTAGGTTTAAAACTTGAAAAATGTACTTGTAAACATGCATAATTTGTGTGTTCCGATAAACATACCGTCATTTACATTTGGGTGGGTGTGTGTTTTCTTTCATAGGTGTGTTAATGGATGAGATTAAAAGGTGCGTTTAAGATACTTATCACGAATGTATCCAATAACGAAAGCACAATTGACTTTGGTAATATAAACTATCCACGTGTTAGACACACATTGGATAAAGAAGTATATACAGTACTATTTTGGTATTCCATATACTGTATATCCATCATTTGTTGGTAGTATGGTTTACTTAAAGAAACCTTGGTGTTAAGTGAAGTGGGTGAAAATGCTTGATAATGTTGGACAAAACGCTAGAGCGTTTGGCTGCATGAATCCCATTTTCAAAGAGACTACCCAAAACAGAGATGGCCACATGTAACACTGGAATTCCTCATAACGATATGCCAATATTGATATGGGCTTAAAATCATGAGTTTATCCTCTCCCCTTTCGTGAAGTGAATGGGATAGATTTATATAACGTAAGATAATTATATACTCAGGTACAAAGACATGTTGATGAAAACCATCAACAGTACATTATGTGAACCTTTACAATATTCTTATAATATGAGTTTCTTTTAACTCGTATATCATCGAAACCTGACGCCATTTAACAATGTCAAAATGACACTTGTTTATCGTGTGTTGTAGGTTACATTAGACAACCTATATAAAATGGAATATTTATAATATTTACCTAAAAATAATTGTAAATCGTACTGTTTATAAACTTTTGAAGAACCATAACTTACATCGCCCATACAAGCCGGTAAGACCTAGATAGTAATATATGGGTGGCCATTAATTATCCTCTCTAGGTAATTTAAAAGTTTCATTACTCTTGTTAAGGTAAGAAGAGAGAGAGAGAGAGCGATAGGGAGAGAGAGAGAAAACTATAACTAGTATTTATTATCATGGTTTATATTTATATCAAGGATGAAAAGAAGTTCATTACAAAGTGTACAATTACTACTACATTATTATTTGTTAGTTCTACTATTATACAATTATTGTTTCTGATACAAGTTTGTTCTAGGGCATCAACAATTTTGATATATCAAGTATCCTTATATGGATTTAACCTTTTCATCCCAACTTCAAATCTCATCAACTAGTAGTTCTATTATTACACCAATATTATAACTTAAGTGTAACTACAACTCACGTAATGACGTAATTTTTTTTATTTTGGTTGCCATATTGGATTTTTCTATTTTCCTTTTGTTTTGCGCACAAAACTATGCTCTGACATAGTCAATAGTTTCTTTATCTGATTTATTGGGCAAGAACATATATTTTTACACCTCAAGATCATGATTCCATCTGAAGCAATACCCGAGATGCTGGAAATCTCAGATTATGCGGCGGTTATTTGGAAAAAATAATAAATGGCTGTAACATTGCTAATATGAATCCTGAGAGTCCCCCGAACCAAATGGTACCACTCATGAAGAATCATGGGGGGGGGGGGATGCATGGGGACCCCTATTATCTCACGGTCTAATGCTCCTTAAACCGGGAAAAAGAGGGTCCTCATAAGAGGTTTGGTGGGCGAAGGCGAGGGTCCTCTTAAGAGCCAATGCTTTAAAAAAAAACTTTCAAAACACTCAAGTGGCACTCAAAACAAAACAAAATGTGATTAGGCAAGATCATTCCCCTCCATTACTTGCTACCACTCCTCCACGTGTGCCCCCCCCCCCCCTTAACCCCTTGATCCCCTTTTCCTCCCTCCTCAATTATCATCTATTTTTCCTCTTATTCCCGCTTTTATCGGGTGATATCCCGCAAGAATTTCTCTCACACGGTCTCTTTAACACCTACTGTCCCAGTGACGTACGTTGGCCGACAGTAAAAAAGTAACTTGTCAGTACCAGCGACGGACAATGTCCGTCAATAATATGCGGTCCTTTTAACCCTCTCACGTCCTGACACAATTTTTGAGCCTATTAGGCATATTTTAAAGCCTTTGTTTCCGTCCGGGGTATTTATAAACCTTTAGTTTATTTACTTCAACCTCTGCAGTTGTCTTTGAGTTAGCTGTGGGCAGAAAACTAATTTTGGAGAGGTAATTATAAGAGTGAGAGTAATCTATTTCTTATTGCTAATCTGGCAACCTCTGCGTCCTAAGGATGTGAGAGGGTTAACAGCCTGTATCCCATATCGATTGGTGCCTGGTACCACAACGTTTGAGCATTGCTCTAATACCTTGGCAACACTTCTCAGTTTATATCCAAGGCCCTACAGGCTAGGAGAGGCAGTAATCCTCCATCCTTTGAGGTGGAAGTGTGTTCTCTCTCAACTCTGAAGCCATTTTGGCCAAATTGCGTGGTACTGGAGTGTACATTTATGGTAATATCCTCTGGTACAGTAAGGGTTAACATGGGCGAGGCAGCTACAGATCCTTTCAACACAGACTTCTACTGTAAACCCTCACTGTCGCTCTTGAACTCTGAGAGTAAGGATATTCTCCGTCCGGGCTCTCGCCTCATGATGCAACCGGGCGGCAATAATACTTTTTTGTCACCCCCCAAATGCTATTCCCACTTAATTTATTGTTCCTAAATGTTCATATGTTCATATTAAAAGTAAAACAGGCACATATAGATAAGTAATAATGATATATATGGTAAATAAGACGATTTTCGCCAGGAATGAACTAAATAACCTCGCCTGGTAGGCCGTTTAAAATACCATAGCTTCGTTATTCTTGGGTTAAGGGAGGAAGGTTTGTTTTCATTGGTCTACTTATATATATATATATATATATATATACAGTGTATACTGTATATATATATATATATATATATACCGGTACCGTATATATTTTTGTATTTTTTTTCCCTTCCCTAGACCACCATCAACTTTAAAAGAACATCGCCAACATGGGGTATCTTGGCGATGTACATTTTTCGGTAGAAAAATGTCCCGGCCAAAGGCTGATATCTCACAAATTACAGGCTTGCTATCGGTCGCCAGAACAAAAATTGACACCAGATTTTTTGTTTACACCGAAATGGCACAAAAGGTCTTCATTATTGACAAACTAATGGGCCGAACGTCATCAAATAATTACACCAAGTTTGATCCACACACTTACAATACACATACACGGCACTCTACAGAGTGGAGGTGATTATAGACTCTCTCTCTCGCTCTCCTACAAACATGCCGAATCTTCCCTCAAGGATGACTTGTTCTTAATGGCAGTTTCTGATTTGTTTCCATATTATATACAGTATAACCCTCATAATAATTCTGAGATTTTATATTTGTCGATCCTCTTTTCTGTTTAGTGTTCTTTATCGCTTTCATACCATAGAAGTCCTTGGTCATGAGATGATAGTACTTATGTGGCTGCAGTTCGCATTATTACAGGAAGGCATTATTCTTTGTATACACATTTTCAAGAAGGTTACTATTATATATTGTGCACCCTATTCATGTGACCATCCCTATACACCATTTGTATTTGTGATCAACGTGGCCTCTCATTCCATCAATCCAATCAAGTTGTTTCTGCACATGTAATAGAAACACTGTATATTCATCTGAGTCCAGGTGTGTGTGTGTGTGTGTGTGTGTGTGTGTGTGTGTGTGTGTGTGTGTTGAAAGTAAACAAATGTGCAAGACCTAATGGTTAATTCGAAAATCATTAAATCATCGGTAAACCTTTTTCATTCACATTCATGGAGAAAGAAATGTAAAACAAAAAATAATAATAATGGAAGGGAATACCTAGCAATGTCATCGATTGCTTGTCTATCCACGTAACGTATACCAAAGTATTTTGCGATCAATCCAAGCATAAATGCGTTAATCCTTTGAGGATCATGACGCGTTTTAGCAGTTGCTTCTGGGTATTATTAGACGATTTTATAAAGGAATGACCTAGCAATCAAAGGGGTAAAGTGACCCTCAATTAGCTTTTCGACTCGCACAGATACCTCCTCTACTTAATAAAATCTTCTAAATATATCCAGAACTGTCAAAATCCGTCATAATCCTCATGGGGTTAAAAATTATCAGTGTCTCGTCTGTTTTCGACAAAGCCCAGGACCCATGTAAGTAACGGGGTGCTAATGCAAGTGGTAAGGCATGTATTTCACGTAAAATAACTTACACATATTGTTAACAGCATTAAACTGGATGATTGGTGAATGGAGAGAATAACATTGCTACGGTATAATGCCCCTCTGCTACATAGGACAACTTACTACAAACAGCCTAGTAAGGATTAATAGGACTCTTGTTGTCTTTGCCCGAAATCAAACCTGCACACCCAACTCTACGATAGGTTACCATCATCACTACTATGACCACCTCCATCGCTACTACTCTCACCATCAATAATACTGTCACCATCACCACTACTACTATCATCACTATCATCATTACTCCTGTCACCATTATCGCTACTACCATCACCCTCCTCACTACTAGTATCACCAACATCTCTACCAATATCACCATCATTACTACTACTACCACTATAATCATTACTACTATAACCGTTATCACTACTACTATCACTCATCACCATACTATTATCACCATCAGCACTACTTCTATTTCCATCATCACTATGAGTCTCACTTTCATCACAACTATTTCACCATCATCACTACTATTGCCATCATCACTACTATCACTATCAGCACTATTACTATCACTATCATTACCACAATAATCACCACCAGCACTAATCATCATCATCCTACTACTACCAGCGTCATCACTACTTCGCTTGTTGTGCTTCAACAATTCGGCTCGGGCAGATACTGACATTCCTAAGGCACCAATTGACTCGGTATAAAATATTTACTCGTACGATGAAATTAAAACTGGTAAGTATATTATTCATAACATCAACAAACTAAAATATAATCTAAAGAAGAGATCGTCACAAAATACATAAGGGTTTAAATGATGTGTCATAAGCGTGTATGTGATAACAGAATCAAGTTACAATTTGTTGCAAACTCACACAAAATGCCTCCTGTCGGCCTATAAATATGTTCTCCCATTCTTGGATGTCTAACGGGAAAAAAAATGCAAAGCTAAATGAAGTTGTTCCTAAAATAATGAACGTTAATGGAACGTTATTATATTGATTAATTCTGTATTGTTAACAGTATATACAGGTATGATTGTTTTAGTTTGCTCCCTAAACCTCTAACACACTTTAAAACAAAAAAATATCCCAAAGATCCCCCTTCGAGATTATTTTGTAATTTAGTCGGTAACAAAATATCCCTGCCAAAGGCTACCGCTTACCAGGAAATAATCGACACATAAATGGCACTAGAGGTCTTAATATCGTCAAAGAAATGGGCGAAAGTATTACAATTTGAAAACTATATATTTGTCTATCTATATACTCTGGCACATACCCCTCTTTTTTGTTCTTATTTTTAGAGTGACCGACCCGAGACAGAGCCTGAACAGGGACAACACAAGACAACAAAAAACAAAACAAAACAAAAACACAAATTCACACATCTAGGTCGCCCAGGAGAAAAACCCAGAGACCCAGGCCCAAATGGGGTCCCTAGCTAAGATTCCCAGGTGCCAGATTTCCTGGAGAGGGTCTGGTTTCCGCAGGCAAACATGCAGCGGAGCACACCACAATGCATCCAGGCATACCCTTCATAATATTATATACTGGTTCCCCGGGCCAGGCGCCTGACAGACTATGATCTAGTCAAACTGGCGCCTGGCCCCCTCTCCCAAACGACTGCGTTTACACTCATCTATTCACAAGCATTCTCCATTCATTCCTATTTTCTACCACTTCTCTTGCCTGATCAATAGTCATTCCTCTATCTTCCAACGCTTGTCCTACACAGTTTCTCCATTTCAATGGAGGTCTTCCCACCCTTCTACCTCCCGTTGTATCTGACTCACCTATTCTCTTTGTAAGCTTTTTATCTTCCATTCGCTCAACATGTCCATACCAGCTCAGCACTCTTCTGTCCACTCCGGGCAACAAATGTTCCTGCTGCCCCACTCTCCTACGTATCTCTTCATTCCTCAATCTGTCTCTACGAGTTACTCCGAACATATTCGTCAAGCAGCTCATCTCCATCACATCTTGCTTTCTTCTCTCCTTTGTCTTCAGAGCCCATGTCTCAGTCCCAAACATCACTGTTTGTACAACTATCCCTTGATACATTGTACTTTTAACTTTCATTCCAAGATTTCTCACCCTCCACATACTTCCCATTGCTCCGAAAACTTTCCTTCCTTCACATACTCTCTGTTTTACCTCCATTTTAATACTTCCATGCCTGCTTATCACTCCTCCTATATATACCCTCAGCCGACGGTGACCGTCATATGACGGGAGAGAGAATATTGGCCACCCCTGCGGTGCCCCGTCATATGACTCGTGCCTTTTTTAGGCCATTATGAGCGATGAGAGAGAGAGCAAGCATTGCAAGGACAACAAGCGGGCTCGGTCCGCTCGCGACAATGGCGTGACCCGCACCGAGACCTACTGTATCGATCTTCAACCTCTGTATCTCTCAAAATAAGGATAAATCTGGGGTAAATACCTCATTTTAGGGTATTTTCACTTCCAGTTGAACGATCGTTGCAAGAGACACCGTTGTCGTACAAGGATGATTCAGATGACATTGGAAAGCTCATTTTTCGTTTTTTTACGGATATATAATTGTATTACGCTCTGGCTCTTACTTATGCATGAAAGAGCATGGAATGATGCTCATTTTCGGTAATTATGCCCACCTGGTGCTACCATATTACACTCCCACCCCCCAGCGGGTTGGGAGTTAAAACACTCCACTTATTCCAGTATATCCCCATCCAGCCACAGATCTAGATTCACCCTACGAGCACCTCTATTACACATTATCACATTACTTTTATTGACATTCACCCTCAGCTTCCTCCTCCCACAAACCACACCAAACTCTTTGACTACTCACTGCAGTTTCTCCTCAGAATCCGCCACCAATGCTGTCATCAGCAAACGGCAACTGATTCAACTCCCAATCTCTACCATTCTTTCCTACTAAACCCAATCCTCTACCCATAGTTCTCATGTTCACCTCCCTCACCACATTAAAACTAATGGGGCTAAACAGGATGAAGAATGGGGTTCAGATATAAACAAATACTGGTTTTTTTCTATGTCAGTGAGGAAGGCAAAAGGCAGAACTGCCTGTAGTGAGTGCCTCCCCCAGAGTTGAAAGAGTGACAGGGCCAAAATAAAGGGACGTTTAAGCCAAAATGCCTGGACACACAGAGTTTGAAGCAATTTAAGTCATAGGAAGAGGGACAGACTGATTCTGGGAGAGAGTTCCAGAGCATACCTGTTGAATAGAAGAAAGTCTGAGAGCAACGTTTCACTCTTGGGTTGGAGAGTTGCACAGAGTAGGGGCTGGGTTGTGTTGCAAGACGGGTGCCACGTGCCCTACGTAAAGGAGGTGGTATACACTGGGAGAGCTCTGAGGAACACTATTAGAGTAGCGATAGAATAGCGAGAGAGATGTAACATTGCGGCAGAGAGAGAGAGATTGCAGAGAGTTGGTGAGTGGACGGGAGTTAATGAAACGAAAGGCCTTCCTTTCAACTTTGTTTAGGAGTGCGGTGTGAGAGGATCCTCCCCACGCATGTGAACAATACTCAATACAAGGATGCACCGTGCCCCTGTACAGAGCAAGAAGCTGTGCAGGGGTGCTTCTGGGAGGCTGCCTTAGCAAGACTGATAATATGGTCCTTCCAAGTGAGAGCAGAAGAAAAAGAGAGAGTTTTGTATTGTTAAAGTATAAGGGAAAGTCCTCTGGGAGTTCTGGACGGGTAGTAAAATGGAGAAATTGGGTTTTGGAAGCATTAAAGGTAACAAGGTTTTCTCTGCCCCAATTGGAAATAGTAGTTAGATCAGCGGATAAGTGTCCTATGGCTTCATTACGTTTGTTTTTGAGGGATTGCTGGCTTGGGCGTTTTGAAAAACTAATTGAGTAGTGTAAGGTAGAGTCTTCTGCATATGAATGGATGGGACTGGAGGTACATTTGAGAAGATAATTTATGAAAATTAGAAAAGAGAATGGGAGACAGGACAGAGCCCTGAGGAACACCGGATTTGATAGGATGAAGAAGTGAGCGATGGCTGTCCATAACCGCAGCTATGGAACGGCCGAAAAAAAAATTAGAGACAAGGCACAGATGGAGGGATAGACACCGAAGGAGGGTAGTTTAGAAATTAAAGACTCTATCGAAGGCCTTCAATATGTCAAATGCAATAGAAAGGTCTCACCGTAGTCCCAAAAGGAGGATGACCAAGAGTTAGTAAGATATGACGGATGATCACCAGAAGAACGACCCTTCAGGAAGCCATACTGGCGATCTGAGAGTAGATTATGAGAAGAGAAATGCTTAAGACATTTGGAAGCAAGAATAGTTTCAAAAACTTTAGAGATACAAGAGATGAGAACAATTGGACGATAGTTGGAGGGTTGAGAGAGGTCACCCTTCTTTGGGGCAGGTTGAATGAGAGCAAACTTCCAGCAAGAAGGGAAGACGTTGGAGGAGAGACAGAGATGAAAGAGTTTGCCTAGGCAGGGAGTCAGCACGGAAACACAGTTTTTGACTACAACAGGAGGAACACCGTCCGGACCATACACCTTCTTAGAATTAAGCCCAGAGAGGGGAGAAAGTACATCTTTAGAAGAGATTAGGATATTACGCATAAGTAGGAGAGAGGGGGGTGGAGAGGGAGGAACAGCACCGGAATCATCCAAGGTGGCGTTTCTAGCAAAAGTTTGAGCGAAGAGTTCAGCTTTGTCAAAGGAAGAAGTGATGGTTGTGCCATCAGAGTGGAAAGGGGGAGGGAAAGACAAGGAAGAAAAAATGTTGGAGAGGTCTTTGGCTAGATGTCAGAAAGCTTTGGAAGAGCTAGAGTTGGATAGTTCAGTAAATTTATTATTAGTGTAAAAGTGCTTGGCAAGTTGAAGAACAGATTTGGCTTGATTCTGGGCAGAATGAGATTCATGAGTTGTAAGGCGTCGGTTCCATTTGAATGCTTCCTCCTTGTTGCGGACAGCAGTAGAACAAGCGTGAGTAAACCAAGATTTTTTTGCATTAGACTGAGAGAAAGAATATGGAATGTATGCTTCCATACTCGAGAGGATTATCTCGGTAATGCCTTTGGCACTCTCCAAGGGTCCCCGGCCCCGGAAGCAAAAGTAATTCCAAGCTACTGCCGAAGAGCCTCCCAGTTGGCAGCGCCAATGTGCCACAAGCTCTGCTAGTTGGGAGGATCGGGGGGCCGTACTGGAGAGATAGGACAGGTGACAGATATTAGTTTATGGTCGGAGGAGCCCAAAGGAGAGAACAGATACAGTATATAGAATAAGCGGAAGGGTTAGAGGTTATAAATAAGTCAAGAATGTTGGGACGATCTCTGAAACGATCCGGGATACGGATGGGTTGCTGGACTAACTGCTCTAGGTCGTTTAACCCATAAACGGCGAGCGTCCTCATTTGAGTCTGAACCCTATTAGGGCTAGCATCCTCATATGAGCCATGGCCTAAAAAAAGCCTTTCCAAACATCCCACTGTCACTCAAAATAAAGGAATGTGTATATATGTGAGATAATTCCTATCACTACTCCACATGTGTCCAAATTCCCCCCTTCCCCCCCCCCCCCTCCCCTCCCCCCTCAATGATCACCTATTTTTCTCTTATTCCTGTGATTATCGGTTTATTTATGGCGCCAAAGCTCCCTACCCTGTTTCAAGGTTGAAAGGGAGGGGTTTGGAGGGAGGAGAGAGAGAGAGACTAGCCCGCACTACCTCCAGTCTCGCTCGAAAGCTCGTAAAGCAAGGGTGCAGTTTCGCTCTCTGTCAACTCCATGAATGAACTGCTCGGCAATATTTTGTGTTTGTCACCCCCCAAATACTATTCCCACTTGTTTTATTGTTGTAACCTGTAACTATCTTCATATTATACAAAAAATAGGCTCATATGAATAAGTAATAACGATATTTATCAGATAATGACGATTTTCGTCAGAAATTAATGCAATAGCTTCGCCCCTCACGACGTTTAACGAATCGGAGTATCGCCGCAGATAGGTTAAGATAGAAAAGATAAAGGCTTGTTCAACAGGTTGGTCAGTGGAAACAGAGGAGAGCCATTGGCGGTGGTGAACGTTGAAATCTCCTAAGATGGAAATTTCTGCGAAAGGAGAGATCGATAAAATGGGTTCCACTTTAGAGGTTAGATAGTCGAAGAATTTTGGATAGTCAGTAGAATTAGGGGAAAGATAAACAGCGCAGAAATATTTAGTTTGAGAGTGACAAGAAAGCTTTAGCCAGAGAGTTGACAATTCAGAAGAATCTAAGTTGGGAACACGAGAGATAGCAAGATTGTTGCGTACATAGACGCAACATTCACCTTTTGCTCGACATTGAGGATAGAGATAGTAGGAGATACAGAGCAGGGTTTTCTGTCAGTATTCCCAGACAACTGTGTCTCGGTGAGAAAGAGAAGATCAGGGTTGGCACAGGAGAGGTGGTGTTCCACAGAGTGGAAGTTAGAGGAGAGGCCACGAATGTTGCAGAAGTTACTAGTAAGAGTAGAAGGTAGTGGTCCAGAGAATTTTGTGGAGTCGTTGTCAGGAGACAGTCGGATGGGGGCATTTCTGCCCCCCCCCCACCCCCCCCCAGGACTCCGAGGCTGGTCGTAATTTTGTCATCATTTTTGGCAGAGAGATTGTGAGGTATGTAAGGTGTTTGTAGTATAGTGTGTTGATAGTAGGAGAAGGTGTTTTGAAGAGCAGGCTGGGGTTGCCCTCAGTGTTGATGAATCACAGAAAGTATCACCTAGGGAGGCCATGTGGTGAAACAGGAGTTCCAGCTGTCCTTATCAACCACTTAGCATTCCCCGGGAGTACCGCCCTGTTCGGCTGGTGCCTACAGCCTCCTCCTAACAATTCTGGAGCTGGGATTCCCGGTCCCAACCTCCAGGAGCAGTCTGCACTACAAAGTGATGGGCGGTAGGGTCGCCACATCCCTACGTCCCCTTAAGATTTAAGATTTCAACAAGGCTGACACCGTTAGGCAGATGAAGCTTGAAATTGGGGCAGTGTAGCACAGGTTCGAATCATCAGTGGCGGGAACAGCAGACACACTGAGAGACACTGGGATAATTGCTGATGCTGCTAGGCGTAATACAATTCATATTTGTTTCCACCAATCCACCAATTAACTTACAAATAAATATAAATAATGAAATGAATGAAAGTAATGAATACATGTGATACATGTCTTGTAACACATGATTTGCAAATGATGCCCGGAAAAAAACAAAAACAAAAATACCGTCACTACTACCATGCCTGGACCTGTTGAGAGAGCTACCGGCAGTACTTGCAGTCTATTGTTATCTAGAATATATATATATATATATATATATATATATATATATATATATATATATATATATATATATATATATATATATATATATATATATATATATATATTTGCGTCGTCGTAGTGAAGGAAAAAAATACAATAATGCAATATTGAATTCCGCCACCACCACTAGAATGCCAACACCACCAACTCACCATCTCGGAGGACGGTAACCGAACTTAAGCTACGTCTCTTGGGAAATGGAATGCAGTAAAAGGTAAACGGAAGAAAACTTTAAACCGAGCTGCAGCTTAGAATGACAAACATGAGAGAGAGCCACGAAAATAAATTTAAGACCTCTTTGCGGGGGTCTGTGCCAGGGGAATTTCAACAAGAAAAAGAAGAAGAATCACATAATTTAAGTAGAAAGTTAAAATTAGAAAATCATATATTAATTTTCAATTCAAATTTAATTACATCTTAAGATATATCAAAGATCGGACCCAGCAACACAGACAGAGATTATAGACACCAGTTGAGCAGGGGAGGCCTCATAGGCATGTGATAAGGAGTTGCTGGTACTCCTGATTAATTTGTCTGGCTTCCCTCACTGTTTCTTTTTGTGTCTCACCCACACAGAGTAATCAAGCTAGCTCTCTCAAAAACCTCCTCCTATTCATTTCACTACACTAAACAAGCACACCACACTTCTTATTAATACACAAAATCAGTTTAAAATAGAGACTATAACTTTCAACTTTGGGGGACACACTTGTTGCAGACAGTTTGCCTTTTGTCTTTTTCATAAACATGGAGTCACAAGGTGCCTAGCAGCCTATGAAACGACTGGTCGAATTGCCACGATTGTTTTAGTTGTGATGTTATCTGTTGTGCTAACCACATAAAACTGATAATTACACAAAATGTGTTGGGCAATGCTTCAGCAATATATTGTAGTAGTAATACTGTAGAAAGTGTATATATTCAACAGTTAGAGAATGATAATTATAGTGTTCTGCAAAGTCAGCAGTATTTTCGTGACATGCGAGTGTGTGTACTGCTAATCCTTTTGTAATCCAGTTTGGTTGTGCATTATTGTCAGCACTGTGTTGATTGTATTAGTTGTGCACTGCCAACTGACGGTGCAGTACTGCACCTCTCAATTCCGTGTTTTGCTTTCTCAGAAGAGAACGGTCTTCCAGTAACATATAAACCTTTTTGACTACAGACAATACGACTGCGATTGTATAATCATTCTTAATTCACAAAATATTTAAAAGTTCTTACGTGTTTTGAAAGAGACAAAGGGCAAATCTGTCTGTAACAAGTGTCCCCCACCACCCAAAGTGGAAAGAGTGATAGAGTCACATCTGGACACACGGAACATGAAGCAGTTTAAGTCATGTGATGAGGGAAAGACAGATTGAGGGAGTTCCAGAACTTACATGTTGAGTAGAAGTAATATTGGGAAAAATAGGTTTAGTATTAAGCCCAGAGAGAGCAGAAAGTACATAATTAGCAGAGATTAGGATAGTAGGCATAAGTAAGAGAGAGCAGGGTGGAGAGGGAGGAATAGCACCAAAATCCTCCAAGGTGGAGTTTTTAGCTGAAGTTTGATCCAAGAGTTCAGCATTGTCAGAAGAAGTAGTGATGGTGGTGCTGTCATAGTGGAAAAGAGGAAGAAAAACAAAGACGAAAACATTTTTGGCTAGATTTCAGAAAGCTTGGGAAGAACTGGAATTAGACAGTTCATTTGACTTGTCACTGTTGAAAGAGTCTTTGGAAAGTCGAAGAACAGATTTGGCATAATTCCGAGCAGATACATATAGAGAGTTGAGTTTTATGGGTTTTTTTTTTTTTTTGTTTTTTTTTTTTCTATGTGATTGAGGGAGGCAAAAGGCATAACTGCCTATAGCGAGTGCCCCCCCAATAGTTGACAGAGTGACAGGGCCAAAATCAAGGGACGTTCGAGCCAAAATGCCTGGACACACGGAGTTTGAAGCAATTTAAGTCATAGGAAGAGGGAAAGACTGATTCTGGGAGAGAGTTCCAGAGCTCAGCTGTTGAGTAGAAGAAAGTTTGAGAGTAACGTTTCACTCTTGGGTTGGAGAGTTGCACAGAGTACGGGTGGGATTGAGTTGCAAGACGGGTACCACGTGCCCTACGTAAAGGAGGTGGTATGCACTGGGATAGCTCTGAGGAACACTGATTATTATAGTAGCGATAGAATAGCGAGAGAGATGCAACATTGCGGCGGAGAGAGAGAGATTGCAGAGAGTTGGTGAGTGGACGGGAGTTAATGATACGAAAGGCCTTCCTTTCAACTTTGTCTAGGAAAGCGGTGTGAGAGGAACCTCCCCACACATGTGAACAATACTCAATACAAGGGCGCACTATGCCCCTGTACAGAGCAAGAAGCTGTGCAGGGGAAAAGAACCCCCTAAGGCGGTTGAGCACACCCAGCTTCTGGGAGGCTGCCTTAGCAAGACTGGTAATATGGTCCTTCCAAATGAGAGCAGAAGAAAAAGAGACACCAAGAATATTGAGAGAAGATGAAGGGTTGATTTTTGTATTGTTGAAGAATAAGGGATAGTCCGCTGGGAGATCCTGACGGGTAGATAGATGGAGAAATTGGGTTTTGGAAGCATTAAAGTTAACAAGGTTTTCTCTGCCCCAATTGGAAATAGTATTTAGATCAGAATTTAAGAGTTCTATGGCTTCATTACGTTTGTCGTTGAGGGATTGCTGGCTGGGGCGTTCTGAAAAACTAATGGAGTAGTGCAAGGTTGAGTCGTCTGCGTATGAATGGATGGGAATTAAGGTACAGTTAAGGAGATCATTTATAAAAATTAGAAAGAGAATAGGAGATAGGACAGAGCCCTGAGGAACACCGGAGTTTATAGGGTGAGGAAGTGAACAATGGCCGTCCACAACCGCGGCTATGGAACGGCCGGAAAGGAAATTAGAGACAAAAGCACAGATGGAGGGATAGAAACCGAAGGAGGGTAGTTTAGAAATTAAAGATTTATGCCAGACTCTATCGAAGGCTTTCGATATGTCTAGTGCAATAGAAAAAGTCTCTCCGAAGTCCCGAAAGGAGGATGACCAAGAGTTAGTAAGATATGAAAGAAGATCACCAGTAGAGCGACCCTTAAGGAAGCCATACTGGCGATCTGAGAGCAGATTATGAGAAGAGAAATGCTTAAGAAATTTGGAAGCAAGAATAGTTTCAAAAACTTTAGAAAGACAAGAGATAAGAGCAATTGGACGATAGTTGGAGGGTTGAGAGCGGTCACCCTTCTTTGGGACAGGTTTGAAGCATTGGCACCGTCAGTATGCTTCCTAATTTGTTAGGACAACAGGAGAGCAGGTGTGAGTAAACCAAGGTTTGTTTTGCATTGGATTTAGAGTAAGAAAAAGGAATGTATGCCTCCATGCCCGAGATAATCACCCCTGTGATACGTTCGGCACACTCTGGAGATTCCCGGCCACGGAAGCAAAATTAATTCCTTGGGTAATCAGAGAGGTACTACCAAAGAGCACCCCAGTTGACAGCATCAAAATTCCACTAACACCACCGGCTTGGTGGATTGGATGGCCGCACTGGAGAGATAGGGCAGGTAACAAAAATAAAGCTAAGATAGGAGGAGCCTAACAGAGAAAACATATTTACAGTGGAAGCAAAAGCATTAAAGGTTTGAAATAAGTCAAGGATGTTGGGCTGATCTCCAATGTGATTCGGGATACAAGTAGGGTGCTGAACTATCTATTCTAGTTTAGTTCATTTGAGAAAGGAGAGGTTGATTGGATGTGTTCCACTTTAAAATTTAGATAATCAATGGAATTAGGTAAGAAATGAGTTAACAAATTAGTAGAGTTAGGGAAGAGATAAGCAGCACCGATTTATTTAGATTGAGAGTTACAAAGAAATTTGAGCGTAATAGTTGAGAATTCTGAGGAGTAGAACTAAAAAACACGAGATTGAGTGAGTTAATTGTGCACATACACAATATACACCTTTGGTTTAGAAACTACGCTAGAGAAAGTAAGAGGATACAGAAAAGAGGCTGTTGGTAGTTGCTTCAGACACCTGAGTCTCGGTGGGCAGAAGATCAAGTTTGCTAAGAGAAAGAGAAAGTTAAAGGAAAGGCTGAGAATATTTCAAAAGTTGATATTTAGAGTGACAGGCCGTGGTTCAGAACATTCTGAGGGGTCATTAGGGAAAGTTTTGGTTAGTGTGGGGAGGGGCTTGTGACAGTTAGCTGGATTACTCTGTGTAAGTGAGACACACACCAAAAAGAAAACAAAAGTGTGAGGGAAGCCAAACAAATGAGACAGGAGTTCCTGCAACTCCTTACAACATGCCTATGAGGCTTCCCCACGGTTTGAGTTAGAACAAGTTTGGGAACACCTCTAGGGGTGATAACCAGCAGGAGTATGTTGGGATACAATAGATTGGAAATACGTTCCTTTAGTCCTATAAAGATCAAATTCATCAGTTCAGTATGCCTCAATATAACACATATATATATATATATATATATATATAAGTGGAAATAGAATCAAAGATATCAATTGTGTTGACGCTTTGCATAGGCCATTCTAGCTTTCAGCCCTTGAAAAGAATGTGGACTTTCTTAGTCGTGTAGCTGTGAGCAGGTATTATTTTCGGTATTAAAGATTTAGAATAATGTCCTGAACGTACCTAATCTTAAGGATAATCTCTTTTACTAAGGTATGCAGTAAATAAGACAAGCAAAATGTGAACCTGGCTTAGAGAAAAGAGAAAGGCGAAGAAAGTGGAACAGACACAAAGTTGAGATTATACAGCACAAAAAGAATATAAAGGGGAAGATTAAAGCAGGTGAAAGGGAAGAATGTTGTCAAAGGATGTAAAATGGCCTTTGATTAACAAATTGTACACGGGAGGCCCGGGATCGATCTCCCACTGCTGGGCGGTTTGGTACTTGATACTCACCTTCACGGCTTCTCAAATCCTGTCTGCAGTTATGGACATCAGAGATGCAATGGACCAGCATTGCATTACAAGGTGAATGCTAGCACTCGATCTGCACGATCACGCTGATTACATTGGTTACAAACTGCATTCACAACCACAATATTTTCAACAGTTGGAGTAAGGAAATGCAAAGATTGATATATGAAGTATGTAGTATGCATCAATTAATGCTCATTAACATTTAATGGACAGTTAAAAAAGAAGCTTTATTTTGTTTTATTTAATGGTGGAGCTATACCTGGGTATGCTAAATTTCCTCTTTCGATTGCCATCCGCATGAACCGTCTAAATACATCTGCATACCTATTTTGTGAACATGTATGTTGCTTAATGGTAGCACGTTCTATTCACAATCTAAAGGTCTGACTTCCGGGCAGGGCAATGTGAATGGGCAGTCTTCTTACACCCAATGCCTCTGTTCATCTAACAATAAATAGGAATCTGAAGTTAATTGGTACCTGTGACGTCCCATCCAGGAAGTAAACTGTGGTGCCATAGATAACATAAAGTAAACTGTGGTGCCATAGATAACATAAAGTAAACTGTGGTGCCATAGATAACATAAAGTAAACTGTGGTGCCATAGATAACATAAAGTAAACTGTGGTGCCATAGATAACATAAAGTAAACTGTGGTGCCAAAGATAACATAAAGTTGTCACTGTCAACCAGGCTGAACAACTCCCCTGAAGTATCCACCACATGTTACAAAGGCAAATTTAAGAAGATAAGTATCTTGGTCATACAGCTTAGCTGGGCCGACAGGCAGGCAAACAGACCGAACGAAATTGCTAGAATGCCATGGTGTGGATTGAAGTGGATTTTTAATGGAAAACACAGATATTGCTATTTCATATACTGTACATGTACTATGTCTATATATTTATTTCCACGCATTAAAGTACGCTGAAGATACACATAATGTCGGTAATACTTATGAAATAGTATCCTGGAATATTTGTTATACAATCATGATAAATTGGCCGAAACGGACATTTTTGTGATGCCGTTAAATGTGTTGTCTTACAACCGTAAATAACTGCTCCTAGTTAGGCCGGTTGCACGTCTTTGATTTTTTCAAACGTTCTAGCTGTGTGTAGACTTCATCGACTGTATTCAATGTAAATGTCAGTTTTGTGATGCCATAACCATTTAGTACAATATCTATCTATCGATCTAGATTTGCTCTCAACCGGGACTCAAATAATGGACAGTCAGGACAAGAGTCCATACTTTAATCAACTACCTCACGGCTACTGTATATTTAGGAGATAGAGAAATCCTAATTGGAGAAAGTATTACTTTGCATATACAACTTGCAGGACCCATATTCCAGAGTACCATACACAGATTTGTACAACTATACTCACATAATTTAGGTTGAATTACCTTAATTTAGATCTCGCCCAGCCCATTACGAAACTTATTAAATCTGAGTATGTCTCACAAATACAAGCGAGCTACAAAACGTTTTACTCCTATCTTGTCAGGACTAACACATTTAGTCTCTCAGAATTTCAGAATAGGTGTCTTGTTCAACATCTGTCATGGAACTTGACCTGTTACATTCACTGCCCTATATCTATATTTGTTCTTTAATAAAACCTGACCTCTGCTGACGTGGTGGAAAGGCATAAATATTGTAATGTGTAACCTTGTAGAATCATTCAGAGAGGAAAAGGATAGTCGGAGCAAAGTATGTGCGCAGTGGATAGGTGTCGGCAAAGGAAAAGAGAGTGGGGGTTAGGTAGATAATGAAGTTTGGAGGAGAGAGACTAACTGGTTGAATAGTAAGTGAGGGCAAGGGGGCGGTGTGGGAAGGGAGTATACAAACAATTTCACCTTTAACCCCTTCTGTACCGGTGACATCCTTTCCATTATAATCTGGCAATTATTAGAAGATTGTATTCAGCTGAAGATGGACGTGTAGCAATTAAGAGGCTATATACTATCCCAATTAATCCTATTAAATACCACGGATCCTTCCTAAGCTGTATACATTCATATAAATATAACTGAAATAGATCAACATACATCCCCGGTAGTATAAGGGTTAACACTCTCCCGGATGTAGGGCGTGTGTATATTCAAGTGTGTAAATATTTACAGACACCATGAAACAAAAACATGTGTATGTATATATATATATTTTATTTTTTTATTTTTTTCATAGATATTACATACAAATACAATCACATCAGTAATGCTGCCATTATTCTTTCCGTGTGACGTCCACCAACAGTGATGGACAGTTTATGGTTCCACAGCCTTACGTTTTTATTAATTTGTAAGGGTCACAATTACGGAGAATAATAATTCGGCCAGGATCAATTGGCAATTGTCATTATTTCCTTTTGGATCTAATTTACGTTGTACATATGAATATTGCATGCCATTTATTACATGTGAACCTTAAGCAACTGTCATTTTGAAAACATAGTAATATAATCAACATTTTGAAGTAAATATTTAGGTATATCAAAACGTTTTAGTTATTTTCATCAGTTTGCATATCCCAAGACTGAAGTCCCTAATAAGTACTTGTCAAACCAAACATCTAACCATGGTCCTTCTGGCATTACAATACATCATCATGTTTTACCGTAGATTTGTAATTTTGGAAATATTAACACATTCGCTGTGGCCGATGTATTTATACATCGTATATAACAAAGAAGAAGCCCATACTGCAGGCAACGTTCCTGTATATAGGGGTGTTAACTTATATTATAATTCATATTATCTAACAAACGCAAAGCTTCATAAATAATGTATTATTTCACTGAGAAGTGGAACACACTGTGATGATACATTTGGTGAGTGGGACAAAAACAAGGAAACATTCCTTCAATTGTCCGGCAGGCAGCGAGGATCACAGTGAGTGAATGAAGACTTGTATGGGAAGAATTCAACCCAATCTTTTAATTGGAATTCGTTAGATTTTTGTCTAGACTACGAATATGGCACTAAAGCATTGTATGTTGATCAGAAATAATGGGAAAATGCCCATCAGAGTGTATTGTTAACTATGTAACTCACCGCAATAAAAAAGTGAATTTTTAATAAAAAATACATGTAATTGTCTTATAGCTTTAATAATATCTTATTGTAGCAGTTGACAGTTTAATATATCCAATCGGCCTTAAGCTCATTTCTGTCAATCATCTCCATCTACATAATTTTCTAATAGAAAGTAATCAACAACAGATTCACTGTTCCTCACTACCATTGCCGAAGTTTGTGTTTTTTCCCGCTACTCTATCCTGTCTGCTGACACATGTCAGCTGTCAACGTTTCAATATCCTGTCCTCTATCCCTTGTGTCAGACTAAAATGTTTGGTATTGTGGATTCTGATTAACCCGTCGAGCCCCGGCTGGTTTTGTATTTTTTGTTCACCAGAACCCGGCCCGTTTTCAAAAAATGGTTTTATTCTAGAAACAATAGCGAATGGGTTAGGAATGAAGGAAAAACCACGAAAAACCGCTCAAAAAGCTTAAAGAATGGTCCTACAGAGCCCCCGAAAACGTATTTTACAAGAGTAAAAAATTGAAGGCAATTTCCCCCCAAAAACAGGTTATTGCACGCTCACGCGCACGCACGTGGACTTTGAGAGTTTTCAACCATCGGCACGGTTGCGTGGGATACGTACACAGTTCCCATACAAATCTGAGCCCTCTCGAGTGGCTACACCTGAGGTTACGGTCGGAGCAATTAGGGTGACTCGTCAGACGCGTCGCTGGGGCTGTGCGTTACATACATAGGCGATGCGCCAGACGCGTCGCTGGGGCCGGACGGGTTAAAGGGCATAGGATTACATGATCCTGACTAGGGTACTTACTAATTCTTTAACTGCGGGCGACATACCCATACATTTTACATGATATTATTGTACACTGCAGGCGATGTACGATGTACGGACACGTTCTCGCATTGGTTTCCATAACAAATGCTCCAGGGTATCACTATGTACTCATAGCCACTAGCACTGAGCAGGGGATGTTTGGTCATTATCTCAATAGCTCATATCATGGGATAAGGTTCAAGCCACTCATACTGTCCATACTTAGTATACTCTATCTAGTATGAACAGTCTCGATGTTGATGTAGCATTATGTATCTTTCCGTAGTCTTAAGTTGAACGCTTCCGTAGTCTTAAGTTGAACGCTTCCATAACCTTGGTCGAACGTTCCATGATTGGGTAGAATATATTATTCTGTAGTTGTATATGGGAAAGTATTGTAGGATTATAATTCCCATATATATATATATTTGTATTATTTAAGATTGTTCATAAGTATCTCATTGTAAAAAAGATGGGATACATTTTCCATATGTTATGCGAGTGCGCGGTAGGTCACGACAGAGACAAACACAATGCGCTCGCTCTCACTCTCCAACCACCCTCCGTCCCAGCTACACACGCTAAGCCTTCTTCATATAGTTTCATATATTAGGTGTTTTCGCTTCACTTTCATCTCATATTTCATATAGTCACTACATCATCATTTTGTTAGTTAACACAAAAGTAACATAAATATCTATCCTATCCTAGCGTATTGTAGCCTCTTTCCATACGCTTGTTTACCTTACTAACCACTTCAAGTCAACTAGCCTATTTTCCGCCATCCTCCAATCACCAGCTGAGTTCATCTAACGGGTAATTATTCTATATGGTTAATGCTTCTTCCAAATTAATAATATACACTCCACTTTATCTAGATTAACCATACATACAATTACATGTATTCCGCCGAGCCTGCTTGCCCACCACGCGGATCGCGTGGGCCGTGAATAATGGAAGTGATGGAGAGGAGAGTGAGGGAGAAAGAAAGAGAGTGAGGTAGGTGAGAGTGATGAAGAAGTGATGGAGAGGTTAGGGAAAGTAAAAAGTCTATCGTTATACCCACTACCGCTGACCCAAGACCTTCCGTTTGCCAACTATCAAAGGAGAGCTGTGCATTTGTAGATAAGGGTGTCAAGACGTAGCATTGCCAACCTTGTGAATGGGGGTACCAAAGACATTAAATTGGTATGGTAATTAAATAAACACATGAGTAATTGCTTTCATATATAAATTGTACATTGGTGGAGTGTGTAAGGGATCTGCTTCGTGGGCCGGTAGGCTCTCTACCGATTTATTTGTCCTTATTGGATATTCCTATGTTTTAACATTCATTACATTTAGGTGGCGCATTACTTTTATACACACAAAACAAGAGGAAGAAAGAGATAGCGACATCGGGATCGAAAGCGAGCGCGATAAAGAGAGAGAGACCTGGGGCAATATCCAGAGCAAGAGGGATAGTCAGAGCAAAACAGGGAAGGACAGAGATAGAAAGAGAGAAAAGTGAGATAGAGACTCTGACAATGGGCGAGAAAAGCAAGAACCATGTTAACACACTGACAAAGGAACATGCACACACACACAGAGTGAGATAGATAGACAGATAGATAGATATATAGATAGATAGACAGAGAAAAAGCAAGAGAGAGAAAGTGATACTGGGAGGAACAAGCCGGAATCATGTTCACACACTCTCGCAGAAACACGCACGCACATACACAGCAAGAGAGAGATATAGTTACAAGGAGTTACAAGGAATAGTTAGTATCTCAGAGACCTTGTGGTCCACTCCAAGGAGATACTCGAAGTGAAAGGAGAGAGACTGTTTAGTGCACTACATCTTTACATAGTGTGCGAAATACTATCTACTCTCTTCCTGAACTGCTCTACTGAAAAACTACTTACAACTTCGGAGGGAAGTTTGTTCCAGGTAGAACAGATCTTATATGTGGACAAATTTTCCACAGATACTAGTGCTGAACCTTTTCAATTCTAATTTCCAGCCATGGTTGTGTGTTGTATTCATATTGAGGCTAAACATTTTGCTATAATACACATTGTCAAGCCTATTAAATATTTTAACCCATTGGCTGCGGGAAACTTAGTACTACGTTTTGGTAAGTTACAGCAATTTACAGGCTTTAAAAGCCATAGAAATTGAATGTCAGTGGGCGGGACCGCGAAGGGCCCCCACTTCCGACCGTCAGCACATCCGTCCGTGCACCGAGGCAAACTGAGGTCCCAGACCCGGGTCTCAGCAGTGTTGCCAAAGGCAAAAAAAGTTACATTGCTAATAGATAGAGAGTATTCCCCAATGTCTATGATAGCGCTGCAAGTGAACCCGGCGAGATATGAAGCTCATTCTAGTGTCATTTTGAAGCTATTTTCATCTAGTCTCTGGCAGAATTCATTTCATTTCATGCAGACACTTGATTAATCATTCAGGAGTTCCTGAATATGCCCTAAATAGCCCAAATATGCCCGCAGAGAAAGGGTTAAAAACTTCAATGAGCTGACTTTATAGTCTGCGGGTTTCCAACGGAAAGAGATAGAGAACTCTCAACCGGTCCTCCTACCTCATTCTTCTAAGCGATGGAATAAGTTTTGTAGCCCTAGCTTGTACCCTTTCTAGTCGCTCTATATCTTTCCTGAGTGCTGGAGACCAGAATTGAACAGCATACTCCAGGAGAGGCCGTATTAGAGCGTTGTAAAGTGTGAGGACTATTTCCTTATTTCTATACTTAAATTGCCTCTTAATATAGCTCAATAATTTCTGAGCTTTCTTCTCTACTTCAATGCACTGCTTGGAAAACTTTAGGTCACTGTTAATCAGAACAGCCAAATCTTTTACCAAGTCAGTCACTTCCAGAGGTATTCCCAATAGTGAATAGCCTGAATTGGGGTTTGCTTAGCCGATATGCATCATCTTGCACTTTTCCAAGTTTAGAGCATCTGCCATGTCTCCGACCATTCACCCAGTCTGTTGAGGTCCATCCTGAGCTGTTCAAACCCTTTGGGGTCTTTCACATTCATTCCAAGCTTTATGTCATCTGCAAACTTGGAGATCACACTCAACAGACCAATATCGATGTAATTGACATATATGATAAACAGAAGTGGGCCAAGGACAGATCCCTGTGGAACTCCGAGAGAGCGAGAGAGAGAGAGAGAGAAAAAGAGAGAGAGAAACAGAAAAAGAGAGAGAGAGAGAGAGTGAGAGAGCGAGAGCGAGAGAGAGAGAGCAAGGAAGTGAGGGACAATGAAAAAGTTGGGGGAGCACTCGGGAATAGCGTTTACACACTAACACAAAAATACGCATACACATACACACACACACATACACACATAGTATTGCATCGTGATAGTAGATATATTCAGCAAACTCAATCAAATATTAAGATAAAGGAGGAGGCTGTAGGCACCAGTCGAACATGGCGGTACTCCCGGTAGTGCTTTTGTTGTCTATATTCCAACTACTACCTCTCGGGCATAGTAATATGCTCAACACGGTGAAGCCCGTGAGGTTTCGTTCCAGTCTAGGGAGTGAGACATGTGAATCACCCATTCACTTCGCCTCTGTGCTTCACTGTCTCATCTTTCAGACTCGGACCCTCATTCTCAGAATGCCACCAATTAACTCACTAGGCATTGACCCCCTGTAGCATATTTTGAATATAAAAAAAATATTCATACAGTGCTATTTAATCAGGGAACAAAGATGTTTTTTTTAGTTTTGGCATTTCGGTGGGCTTTGTGGTAATGCACTGATACTAGGTACAGCACAAATTCCATCCCAATAATATCTTCCCATTGACATATCGGGATTCGAATCCACGTCCATTGGATTACCAGTCCAGTGGCAAGACCGCTCCACTACACCTCCCCTAGGTGGCTGATAAGTCACCTGGAACTCCTGTTTCACCACCTGTCCTCCCTTGCTGATCCTTTCTTTGCCTCACCAATATTGAGGGCAACCCCAGTCTGCCCTCCAAAACACCTTCTCTTTCTATCAATACGTTATACCACAATCACATTACATACTATACTACCTTTTTCAAAATTGAAAGCAAAAATTATGCATAAATGACCCGCCTCGGAGTCCCGGGGGTTGGGTAGGATTTGGGGGTGGAGGGGTGGCGACCAAAATTGCCCCCAGTGGTACCAACCTGTCAAAATGCCTGGAACATTATCTTCCACTCTTACTACAAATGTCTGCATCATTCATGGCATTTCTTCTAACTTCCATTCTGTTGAACACCATCTCTCCTCCGGCAACCCTGATCTTCTTTTTCTCACCGAAACCCAGTTGTCTGGGACTACTGACAGCAAACCCTTCTCTGTATCTTCCTACTATATCTATCCTCAGTTTCAAGCCAAAGATGGATGTGTGTGCAACAATCTTGCTTTCTCCCATGTTCCCAACTTTTACTCTTCTGAATTTTCAACTCTCTCTAATCACTCTCAAGCTAAATATTTCTGTGCTGCTTATCTTTCCCCTAATTCTACTGACTATCCAATATTCTTTGACTATCTAACTTCTAAAGTGGAACACATTCTATCCATCTCTCCTTTCGCAAAAATTTCCATCTTAGAATATTTCAATGTTCACCACCGCCAATGGCTCTCCTCCCATTTCACTGACCAACTTAGTGAGCAAACCTACACCTTTTCTATCCTAAATAATCTAGAGCAACCTACCCAAATTCATAACTACCTTGGAGATAGCCCAACATTCTTGACTTATTTCTAACTTCTAATCCTTCTACTTATGCTATTTATGCTGCTCTCCGTTGGGCTCCTCCGATCACAACCTTTTCTGTTACGTGTCCTATCTTTCCAGTACCGCCATCTGATCCTCCTATCCGGCAGAGCTTGTGGCACTTTGGCACTGCCGACTGGGAGGCTCTTCGGTGGTACTTCTTTGATTTCCCTTGGAATTATTTTTGCTTCCATGGCCAAGGACCCTCGGAATGCGCTGCGCGCATCAACAAGGTAATCCTCTTGGGCATGGAGGCATACATTCCATTTTCTTTTTCTCAGTCTAATGCAAATGTTTCTTGGTGTACTCATACTTGTTCCACTGCTGCCTGCAATAAGGAGGAAGCATTCAAACGGTGCCGTCGCCTTCAAACTCAAGAATATCATTCTATTTATGTTTCTGCCCAGAATCAAGCCAAATTTGCTCTTCGACAGGCCAAAAACTATTTCATCAAAAACAAATGTTCTGAGCTTTCCAACTCAAGCTCTTCCCAAGATTTCTAGCATCTAGCTAACAACCTCTCCAACAATTTAATTCCTCGTCTCTCCCTCCTCTTTTCCACTCAAACGGTACTACCGTCACTTCTTCCTCTGACAAAGCTGAACTCTTTGTCAATTCTTTTCTAAAAACTCCACCTTGGATTATTCTGGTGCCATTCCTCCTTCTCCACGTCCCTCTCACTTACTTATGCCTAATATCATAATCTCTTATAAAAATGTACTTGCTACCCTCTCTGGGCTTGATACTAGAAAGGTGTACGGACCGAATGGTGTTCCTCCTGTTGTACTCAAAAACTGTTCTTCTATGCTGACTCCCCTGCCTAGGCAAACTCTTTCGTCTCTGTCTGTCCTTCTTGCTGGATGTTTGCTCTCATTCAACCTGTCCCCAAAGAATGGTGACCGCTCTCAGCCCTCGAACTATCGTCCAATTGCTCAAATTTCTTGCATGCGTCTCTAAAGTTTTGGAAACTATTCTTAATTCAAAATGTCTTTAGCATTTAATCTCCCATAAACTACTTTCAGATCACCAGTATAACTTCTTTAAGGGCCGCTCTACTGGTGATCTTCTTGCTTGTATTACTAACTCTTGGTCATCCTCCCTTTGTGACTTCTTTGAGACTTATTCTATTGCTCTATTCTTTTCAAACACCTTCGATAGAGTCTGGTATCAATCTCTAATTTCCAAACTAAACTCCTTCGGATGCTATCCCTCTATCTGTGTCTTTGTCTCTAATTTTCTTTCTAACCGTTCCATCGATGCAGTTGTGGACGGCCATCGCTCACTTCCTCAACCTATCACACCAGTGATCCTCAGGGTTCTGTCCTGTCTCCAGTTCTCTTTCTGTTATTCATTAATGATCTCCTCAACTGTACCTCTAGTCCTATCCACTCATAAGCTGAAGACTCTACCCTAAACTACTCCACTAATTTTTCACATCATCCCAGCATGCAATCACCCCAAAATTCGTGTAACGAGGCCATAGAACGCATGTCTTCTGATCTAGCAATGATTTTTGATTGGGTCAGAAAACATCTTGTTGTTTCCAATGCCTCCAAGACCTATTTCTCCAATCAACTACACATCACTATCTTACATAAGAACATAAGAAAATGGGAGTCTGCAGAAAGCCCATCGGCCCACACAAGGGAGATCCCTGTCACACCCAACCCCAATTACAAGGCCCGATTATAGGCCCAACTCACTAATACCTTGAGTACTGACCCCACCAAAACGGTCAGAGATTAACACAAGATTACGGGGGTCTGCTGAGCGCCGATTGGCCCACACCCGGCAGATCCCACTCACACCCAACCCATCTCGTCCATATGCCTATCTAATTTTATCTTAAAGCTCCCTATCGTTCTTGATCCCACTATATCACTTGGTAGCCTATTCCACCCATCTACAACTCTGTTACCAAACCAATATTTGCCTATATCTTTTCTGAAACGTAATTTATCTAATTTGAAACCATTTGTTCAAGTTCTATCACTATCACAAAGCTTCAGTAAATTTTTCATGTCTCCTCTATTTATCCCACCAACCCACTTGAACACTTCTATCATATCCCCTCTAACTCTGCGTCTTTCTAACGAATGTAAGCCTAATTTTGTCAACCTATCTTCATAATATGGTAGATTTCTAATATTATGAATCATTTTTGTCATTCTTCGCTGTACTCTCTCCAACGAATCTATGTCCATTTTGTAATAGGACAACACAATTGGACAGCATAATCCATATGAGGTCTCACTAATGACAAGTAAAGTTTCAAGATAACATAGGCAGTTCTGTTACTCACACTCCTTGAGATGAACCCTAGAATCCTTCTACAAGACTATCAAATATTCTTCAACAATGCACAAATCAGTCCTTCATCATTTCTCAATATTTTTGGTGTATCTTTTTCATCAGGCCTTTCATGGAAAGATCCTATTACTGCTCTTGCTAAGACAGCTTCCCAGAAGTTGGGTGTGTTCAACCATCTCTGTGGGTTCTTCACCCCCGCACAACTTCTTGCTCTGTATAAGGACACAGTGTGCCTATGTATTGAGTATTGTTCGAATATTTGGGGTGGTTCCACCCATACCACACTTCTCGAAAGAGTAGAATCAAAAGCAGCATTTCGCCTCATCAACTTATTTCCTTTTACTAGTTCCCTACAATCTTTTTCTACACACACAATGTTGCAACTGTTTCACTCTTCTATCGCTATTACAACAACCAGTGTTCTTCAGAGCTCTCTCAGTGCATACCCCCTCCCTTGCGGCGAGTGTGAGGTACCCACCTTTCAACACATTCCCACTCTTATTCTATCCAGCTCTCAAACCCAAGAATTGGCAAATTTTCTCAGAATTTCTTCTACTCAACAAGTGAACTCTGGAACTCTCACTCAATCAATCTTTTCTTCATCTTATGACTTAGACTTTGTGTGTTCAGGCTTTTTTACCCCAACTTCCTTTGAATTTGGCTTTCTGTCACTCTTTTGGCTTTATGGGAGACACTTGTTACTGGAAGCCTGCCTTTTGTATTCATCATACACATAGAAAACAGAAAAATATATATACTATAAACAAATGTAGTAATTATTACATTAAAATAAATATGTAATACTAAGTGATACTGGTACGAACGGAGGTGAAGTCATGTCTCTTCCAACGAGCCTGACTGCGCTCGCCCAACTGGGCTGGACGGTGCAAAAAGAGAGGAGATATTTTGATCTAAATTTTTCACTGGACATTGTTTCATTTAATTCATTTCAATGGTTAGTGCAGTATGTTGAGTTGTAATTTCAATGGTTAGTGCAGTATGTTGAGTTGTAATTTCAATGGTTAGTGCAGTATGTTGAGTTGTAATTTCAATGGTTAGTGCAGTATGTTGAGTTGTAAAGAGCGAAAATAGCTGTAAACACCCCCCTTGGGCCTATGCAAGCCCCTATGGCAAACGCCGCAGCTAAAGAGTTAATGGGTAAGGTATTGGTGAAATAAGTTTGCCATAGAAAGCAAGGGCGAGGCTCAGTATATGTTAGTGTAACTTGTCTGGAGACTACATTGGTGTTTCATTGCAATGTCCATATCAATTTTGTGAAACCTGTGGGGGAAATAAGTATATTTTTCGGGCACAAATGTAATTAATCGAGATAATGTTTACTGCATCGTTGCGTTTGTGTTCACTTTTTGGTCCTGCCCCCATTTTCGACCTCCCGGTGCCACTGTTAATTAATAGATATGACGGCTCACCCCAAATTAACTGCTCTCCCCATTTCGCCGGACCTTCTCGATTCGTCCTCCCACCCAGATTAGTCCTCTTACGGCAAGTCGTATTCTTAACCTGTTTCAAAAGCTCACCCTGATTCAAATCGAACTCCACATATTATTGACCGTTCACCCCAATTTGATCATTTTAATCCGACGCAAATTTTCGCCACGATATGATCGCTCACCAGTTGACCACTCATTTTGATTCCACCCCTATCCTATCGAAAATTATTTATCAGTAAATCCTTGTTTTTGTTGTTTTGCTCCATCATTGTTATTATAATGTTTTTTGTTTTTTGTTTTTTTGTGTGAGTTAGTCAACTATTCTGAGGTGAGGAATCAACAATACACAACCTGAAATGTTGTATTTTGTTTTGCAAACATAAAATCAACGGGTGTGCCTCGTGTGGTGAAGCTTACAAATACTACGAACTTCTTGGAAATTGGTGAATATATCTTATGATATGTGGCAGGCCAGAGGGATAAAAGGAAAGAAAGTTTATGTTTGTGTCTGATGTCAGATGTCGCCTACGGCAAACAATTTGGCAACGGCAGCTTCTTGAAGTTAGCTTTCTTTGTTTTTTCGACTGTTTTCTTTTATTTTCCTTTTCCTGTTTTTTCCTAGTTCTGATATCGAGTTTGTCATTATATTGTCTCCTTTTCCAAATGTTATTATAAGAACTTTGTTTTCATCATGGAATATATATAGTTATTCTTGTTTTGGTTGCTTTAGTTCTTCAGCACTTATTGTCACTTATATTCATCACCACAAAATCCACACGCTGCTCCATGTTTTTTTCTCTAAATTTGTTGTATAGTTCCACCTTCGGCTTTATTCATTATGACTAACGATGGACGATCATCATATATTTTCTTCTTAATTTGCGTACAGTATTTCCATCTTTTGCATTTATTCAAACTGTATTTACAAGTTACTGTATCTTTCCAATTATCTGACTCCCATTTCCGTGTTGCCTCTTCAATATATTTTGTCTTCATTCTTGGGATATTTTATCTTTTCAGTCCTACAGTATTTGAACATGTGTATGTCCCTTTCATCAATGTATGTCTATCCTTGCATACATCTCCCTTCCTATTTCTGGAAAAAAAAAAAGTGATTGTCTCCTTCGATACTGTTGACATATTGCAATCTTGTATTTGATATTCATGTTTCATAGAGGAGCCTCAATGTCACCTGGTAATGTACATATCGGTTCATTTTTCAACGTTCCTAATATATGTTAACGTGCACCATTTTCAATTATTTGTCGTGTTTTAATACCAATTTTGTTTATACTACTTCCTTAGATCATTGATGGTAGTACTGCACTTTTCCAATTTGCATTCCCAACTATGACTGTATTATAAATGTTGGCTCTGCCTGAATACGTTACATTTGCTAATTTTCTAATGTTGATATAATTTCACCCTTTTGATGTTTAAATATATATTTTGTTTTACAATTCAAGTCGAAAATACTTAATATTCTTTTGCTTTCACTCTTTCTAATATTCCTTGCTGTTCTTTCATATTCCCTATTATGAGATTGCGTTTGTTATTATTCATTTATAACCCTCATTATTGCCTATGTTCATAAATATTTTCAAATTTCTTTGCTCCATCCTCCAAATGTTCTGCTAACAACAATGCATTATCAGCATAAACAGTGTTTTTATATCAAACATGTAATATCTGGATGTTTTCTTCAATGTATTTGATTAGTATTTATATAATTTGTTTTAACAGCGTTTTTGAGCCGCTACATTATTGAAATATTCCAGAACTAATATTCATAATATCCGTCTTATGTTCACTAATATCAATCTTTATGATTGTCTCCTTCATTAATATTTGCCACAGTATCGATCATTTTGTGGTGAATTTTAAATTGGTTAATTGCGCTAATGTTATACAATATATTAAATATCATATATAACATTACTACTACTACAATATTATATTTATATATATATATATATATATATGTTAGTAAAGCCAGGTAATACATTTTCTTTAATACATACGAGGTTGAAAGAATTGGCAATTTCTGCGTTGGAAATGTTATTATTCAAAGTTTCCAGGTCTCTGATGAGTTTTCGCTGGGTGGCAGGAAGTAGATGAAGGAGATGAGAAAAATTCATGGTGGTACAGGGTTACAGAAATGTAAATGATGATACAGGATATACGACGCATTTCACTGGACAACCAGCATTATCAAGAAAGGAAGGAATGATATAAAAGGTAAACAGGAAGGGTATAATATTGTATAGAGGGTGGAGGATCAGAGGAGGCGAAAAACAAGGGGCAAAAGTCTACTATTGGTGGAGGGGTATTCTGGGAAAGAGAAAGGGGGGGAACCGCTTCACGCATGCGCACTGGATGCGGGATGGTGGTCGGTTGGTGGGGTCGAGGCTGATTGGCTGCGTGTCGAGGGGCGTGGCCTAAGTTGTGTGGCGCCTGCGGAAGAGGAAGACGAAGCTGAAGGAGGTAGCGCGGGGGGCTGCGTCAAGGGCACCGGGGGGCGAGGGGGGGTGTTAGGTCCTGTAGGAAAGTGCCTTTTGGCAGAAGGAAGGATCTGAAGGTCCAGAGTTTGGTTGTTGATGTTGGGATGTAAGGCTTGGATATATAAAGCTTCGAGTATAGGTAATCTCCTTGGGTCACTTTCTTTATCGAGTATGGTGGTGTGTTTCTCTAACTCGTTGCGTGTGAGGTGAGGGTGGTTAGGGGTGAGATAGTGGTCTTTGATGGCTCCAGCCTGAAGGTGAAGAGTTAGCCGACGTGAAAGACGAGTCTGCGTCATACCAATATAGGAATGAGGTCCACAGTCCTCATAATTACAGGTATGTTGGTAAATGACGTGATCGTCGGTCATCGGGCTCTTTATCTTGGTGGAGGGTGGTTTGTTGCGGAGAACGAGGTTGGAGGTCTTGGGGGATTTGTAATAAATTATTAATTTGATTTTGTTTTCCGGGTTGGTTGGGTGAACATGCTTGGAGATTATTTCTTTTAAGACGGCCTCATCATTTTTGTGTTCAGAGGACATGTAATTGCGGTAGAAGATCTTAATTTCATTGGGGGGGTCAATGTTGGGAGGGCTTTGGGTGTACCATTTTTCAAGATGGTGGTTGATGGTGCTGGAGATGTCGGAGTTGGAGTATCCGTTATTTACTAAAACTTGGGATAGTCTTTCTGGTTCCTGGTGGGTGTCGGTCCAGGTAGAGCAGTGCGTGAGGGCTGGAGCTATGTACCAAGGAGGCCCCCTTCCTTTGCCCCCGGGGCAACATGTACAAGCAGATAGATGGTGTGGCGATGGGCAGCCCTCTAGGATTTCTTTTTGCGAACTTTTTCATGGGTACCATCGAGGAAGAGCTCCTAGCTGCCCAACGACCCGCCGTCTACTGTAGATACGTGGATGACATCTTCATGCAAATCAAGGACCTCCACAAACTACAGGAACTCCAGCGTCGCTTCATGACCTCCTCCGGACTTAACTTCACCTTTGAAAAATCTAACAATGGACAACTCCCCTTCCTCGACATCCTCGTAGCTCTGAACGACCATGGGTTCCAAACCACCGTCTACATTAAACCAACTAACACAGGACAATGCCTCAACGGCGATAGTGAATGCCCCCGCCGTTATCTTCTATCCTCCATCTCCGCCTATGTTAGGAGAGCCCTCACGCACTGCTCTACCTGGGCCGACACCCACCAGGAACTAGAAAGACTATCCCAAGTTTTAGTAAATAACGGATACTCCAACTCCGACATCTCCAGCACCATCAACCACCATCTTGAAAAATGGTACACCCAAAGCCCTCCCAACATTGACCCCCCCAATGAAATTAAGATCTTCTACCGCAATTACATGTCCTCTGAACACAAAAATGAGGCCGTCTTAAAAGAAATAATCTCCAAGCATGTCCACCCAACCAACCCGGAAAACAAAATCAAATTAATAATTTATTACAAATCCCCCAAGACCTCCAACCTCGTTCTCCGCAACAAACCAGCCTCCACCAAGATAAAGAGCCCGATGACCGACGATCACGTCATTTACCAACATACCTGTAATTATGAGGACTGTGGACCTCATTCCTATATTGGTATGACGCAGACTCGTCTTTCACGTCGGCTAACTCTTCACCTTCAGGCTGGAGCCATCAAAGACCACTATCTCACCCCTAACCACCCTCACCTCACACGCAACGAGTTAGAGAAACACACCACCATACTCGATAAAGAAAGTGACCCAAGGAGATTACCTATACTCGAAGCTTTATATATCCAAGCCTTACATCCCAACATCAACAACCAAACTCTGGACCTTCAGATCCTTCCTTCTGCCAAAAGGCACTTTCCTACAGGACCTAACACCCCCACTCGCCCCCCGGTGCCCTTGACGCAGCCCCCCGCGCTACCTCCTTCAGCTTCGTCTTCCGCAGGCGCCACACAACTTAGGCCACGCCCCTCGACATGCAGCCAATCAGCCTCGACCCCACCAACCGACCACCATCCCGCATCCAGTGTGCATGCGTGAAGCGGTTCCCCCCCCTTTCTCTTTCCCAAAATACCCCTCCACCAATAGTAGACTTTTGCCCCTTGTTTTTCGCCTCCGCTGATCCTCCACCCTCTATATATACCCTTCCTGTTTACCTTTTATATCATTCCATCCTTACTTGATAATGCTAGTTGTCCAGTGAAACGCGTCGTATATCCTGTATCATCATTTACATTTCTGTAACCCTGTACCACCATGAATTTTGCTCATCTCCTTCATCTACTTCCTGCCACCCAGCGAAAACTCATCAGAGACCTGGAAACTTTGAATAATAAAATTTCCAATGCAGAAATTGCCATTTCTTTCAACCTCGTATGTATTAAAGAAAATATATATATATATATATATATATATATATATATATACATATATATATACCGGTATACATATATATATATATATATATATATATATATATATATATATATATATACTGTATATATATATATATATATATATATATATATATATATACATATCTATCTATCTATTGCCTGACGCCGTCATCCCGAAAGGGTTGGCCACGAACAAACTGCCCCCATACACCTCTGTCCCCATTCAGTCGATGCCCCTCCTCCCAAACAGCACTCTCTTCATTCATATACTTCCTCACTCCATCCTTCCACCTTTCCTTTGGTCTACCTCTCCCTCTCTGTCCTTCCACCTCGCTCTCGTATATCCTCTTAGTCAATCTCTCGCTTTCCATACGTTCCATATGGCCGAACCATCTCAAGTTGTTCCTTTTCACACTTTCCAGCACATCTACCTCCACACCACACCTCTTTCTTACTTCCTCATTCGTCTGTCTATCCCTCCATGTAACTCCGCATGCACTTCTCAATTAACTCATTTCCACCGCTCTCACTCTTGGTCTGAGTCTCTTCCCGAGTGTCCATGCTTCGCTTCCGTAAGTTAGTGTCGGGATTACCACACTGTCATGCAAGGACTTCTTCACTTCCATACTGACATCCCCTATTTCTTGTTACTGCTTTCAACGTTCCTACAACCCTCTTCCCCTGTTGTACCCTCTCCCGCACGTGCTCATCCATAGTCCCATCTTTACTCAACACACTGACCAGATACTTAAAAGAGCTGACGATCTCCATAGCCTGACCGTTCAACTTCACCTCACACTTTGTGATTTCACCATTTTCGAAGACCATAACCTTGCTATTCCCCGCATTTACCTTCAAATTCCGTTTTTCGCACACTGTTCCAAACTCATTTACCAGACCCTGCAACTCCCATTCATTATCGGTCATCAGAACTGTATCATCCGCAAACAGCAGTATAGGCAGCTTCCACTCATTATCCTCCCTTATCAGCGATACACCAACATCCACTGCTCTTCCTAGTATTTCTTTCATGGCTCCATCCATATATACAGTAAACAACCATGGGGACATCACACACTCCTGTTTCAACCCAACACTCAGGTCAAAGAACTCGCTCTGCTCATTCCCCACACGTACTGTCGCCTTTGCACCGTCATACATGCTCTTCACTGCTTTCAGCAACTTGCCATCTACTCCGTATATTCTAAGTACTTTCCACATGCCTTCTCTATCCACTCATAGGCCTTCTACAAGTCCATAAAGACAACATACACCTTTTGTTGCTTCTCCAGATATTTCTCCACACCACAATTCAGGGTAAAATCTGATCTACACATCCTCTTCCCTCCCTGCTCGTCGCCTATCCATTTCTCCGTTCTCACTCTGACTCTCTCAATCGCTACCCTACTGTACACCTTCCTTACTACGCTTAAAAGACATATTCCTCGGTGGTTACCACACACTCGTCTTTCCCCTTTGCCCTTATATAGGGGGACTATTATGCCAGTCTTCCAGTCATCAGGTGCATTCCCCTTCTCCCATGCTAGTTTGCACATTTTCCATACCCATTCGATTACTATTTCACCACCATACCTCAACATTTCCCCACACACTCCATCTGTATATATATATATATATATATTACAAAACAATTATTTTAGAAAACATGTATATCATATGGTGATTGTGCACACCTGTCAGTAAGAGAAGACATTACAGGTGAGATATAGGGCATGGTAGTGGTTAGCTTAGTAAAATCCCTGTATCAGTAAGTAAGCATTCCTGTGGATCGCGAGGCTCAGATGTCATGGTTAAAGACGATTACGTTGAGTAGAAGTTCGCCATATAAATACATACAGTTAAAGGATGTTTTAACTGGATTGGCCACATCACAGAGCATCCCAGCTTACACCCAGATTCATAGAGATAAATCACTTGTTACTAGACACCCACACTGGCAAGACAGACATCAGCTTAGTAGAAGACATACATTGAATCTATAGTCTTTTTAAGCCCCTTTCCCACTTTCAAGAACTGGACGACGACATGTCCCGATCTAAATATCGTACTGTGTCTTTGGAACTTGACCATGAATTTGTTTTTCATGAACTTGCTTCATAATAGATTTGAATTGTTACGAAGGTCCTGCGACAGACCTACGACCTTAGTCATGAGCTGCTAAGATCGCTGTCATATTCAATTTTCAACGGCCCTTTAACAGTCTACTTTGACCTACAACACTTATGATGCACCTAAGAATGCCTAAGGAATAGTTAAGACCTATAGTACGAATCCCAACAACAGGCAAGACACATTATTGTACCACAGTACATGACATTATTATAGCACAGCACAGCACATTATGACAGCATAATAATGCACATCACACCACATTTTGACAGCACATTATTACAGCTAATTACAACACATGATTACAGCACATTACAGAACAGCACAGCCCATTATTACAACACATTACACCACCTCATTGCAGCACATTATTACAGTCTAGCACACTATTGCAGCACATTGTTACAGCACATTACAACGCATTATTACAGCACAACCTTACAGGACCTTAATACAACACAGTACTGAATAAAACAATATTTCAGCCCAGTACAGCGCATTAGTACAACACAGTACACCACATTATTGCAGCACATTGCAACACATAATTATTGCGCATTATTACAGCACAGTATAGTACATTATTACAGCACAGTATAGTACATTATTACAACACAGAACAACAGATTGTTATAGCAGAAAACAACACATTATAACAGCACAACATTATAGAACATTGTTACAGTACTATACAACAGATAATTACAAGTCAGTATAGCACATTATTACAGGTCAGTACAGCTCATTATTACAGCACATTATTACAGCACAGTACAGCCAATTACGTCACATTATTTCAGCACGTTATTACGGTACAACGCATTACTACAGCACATTACTAAAACACATTATTACAGCACATTATTGCAGCAAAGGCCATCAACTTATTATAGCTCAGTACAGATATGCTGTAATAATTTCCCCCAAAGTTGAAAGAGTGACAGGGCCAAAATCAAGGGACGTTCGAGCCAAAATGCCTAGACACACTGAGTTTGAAGCAATTTAATTCATAGGAAGAGGGAAAGACTGATTCTGGGAGAGAGTTCCAGAGCTCAGCTGTTGAATAGAAGAAAGTCTGAAAGTAACGTTTCACTCTTGGGTTGGAGAGTTGAACAGAGTAGGGGTGGGATTGTGTTGCAAGACGGGTACCACGTGCCCTATGTAGAGGAGGTGGAATACACTGGGAGAGCTCTGAGGAACACTGATTATTATAGTAGCGATAGAATAGCGAGAGAGATGCAACATTGCGGAGGACAGAGAGAGATTGCAGATAGTTGGTGAGTGGACGGGAGTTAATGATACGAAAGGCCTTCCTTTCTACTTTGTCTAGGAGTGCAGTGTGAGGGGATGCTCCCATCACATGTGAACAATACTCATTACAAGGACGCACCGTGCCCCTGTACAGAGCAAGAAGCTGTGCAGGGGTAAAGAACCCCTTGAGACGGTTGAGCACATCCAGCTTCTGGGAGGCTGCCTTAGCAAGACTGGTAATATGGTCCTTCCAAGTGAGAGCAGAAGAAAAAGGCACCAAGAATATTGAGAGAAGATGAAGGCTTAATTTATGTATTGTTGAAGTATAAGGAAAAGTCCTCTTGGAGTTCCGGACGGGTAGTAAAATGGAGAAATTGTGTTTTGGAAGCACTAAAGGCAACAAGGTTTGCTCTGCCCCAATTGGAAATAGTAATTAGATCAGCGGATAAGTGTTCTATGGCTTCATTACATTTGTATTTTAGGGATTGCTGGCTGGGGTGTTCTGGAAATTTAATTGAGTAGTGTAAGGTAGAGTCATCTGCGTATGAATGGATGGGACGGGAGGTACAGTTGAGAAGATAATTTATGAAAATTAGAAAGAGAATGGGAGATAGGACAGAGCCCTGAGGAACACCGAAGTTGATAGGATGAGTAAGTGAGCGATGGCCGTCCACAACCGCAGCTATGGAACGGCCAGAAACAAAATTAGAGACAAACGCACAGATGGAGGGACAGTAACCGAAGGAAGGTAGTTTAGAAATTAAAGATTTGTGCCAGACTCTATCCAAGGCCTTCGATATGACTAGTGCAATAGAAAAGGTCTCACCGAAGTCCCGAAAGGAGGATGACCAAGAGTTAGTAAGATATGAAAGAAGATCACCAGTAGAGCGACCCTTAAGAAACCCATACTGGCGATCTGAGAGTAGGTTATGAGAAGAGAAATGCTTAAGAAATTTGGAAGCAAGAATAGTTTCAAAAACTTTTGAGATACAAGAGATGAGAGAAATTGTACGTTAGTTGGAGGGTTGAGAGCAGTCATCCTTCTTTGGGACAGGTTGAATGAGCGCAAACTTCCAGCAAGAAGGGAAGAGATGTTAGAGGAGAGACAGAAACGAGTTTGCCTAGGTAGGGAGTCAGCACGGAAACACAGTTTTTTAGTACAACAGGAGGAACACCGTCCGGACCGTATGCCTTCTTACAATTAAAAGCGGTGGTGTCACACGAGCGATTTTTCCCTCAATTTTTACGAGCAATTATAGTCTGGCAGGCTTAAAATGTCAGTTATATCAGAAAGCAGCCACCTAACATAATCTACCTTCAATCTAATTTCCGATCCAAGTGTAAAAAAGCCCAAAAATATCACAAGAAAAAACTTGCTCATCGAAAATTGCCGGAAAAAACTCTCGTGTGATATCGGCATAAGCCCAGAGAGGGTAGAAAGTACATCTTTAGAAGAGATTAGGATAGTAGACATATAGGGAGTACAAAGGAGTACAAAGGAGTACAAAGGAGTACAAAGGAAATCAAGCAACAACAAGTCTAGTGACAACTCTAGGCTGCTTGTCCTCCAAACACTGAGGATCAAGTGCCCAAACAGTGATTTAGAGTAGGTAAGGGAAAATTGGAAAGGGAACTACTACCCTGGAACTAATGTCTGTGGCAGGATTAGGAAGTTAGTAGGGAACAGATGGGTTAGTAACATAACACTGTTATAAGTAGGAGAGAAGGGGGTGGAGAGGGAGGAATAGCAAGGTAGAGTTTCTAGCAAAAATTTGAGCGAAGAGTTCAGCTTTGTCAGGGGAAGAAGTGATGGTTGTGCCATCAGAGTGAAAAATGGGAGGGAAAGACGAGGAAGAAATGTTGTTGGAGAGGTTTTTGGCTAGATGCCAGAAAGCTTAGAAAAAGCTAGAGCTGGATAGTTCAGTGCATATATTATTGATGAAAAAGTTCTTGGCAAGTCGAAGAACAGATTTGGCTTGATTCCGGGCAGAAACATAGGAAGAATGAGAGTCTTGAGTTTTAAGGCGTCGGTTCCATTTGAATGCTTCCTCCTTCTTGCAGACAGTAGTAGAACAAGCGTGAGTAAACCAAGATTTCCATGCCCGAGAGGATTAGTTCAGTAATGCGTTCAGCACTCTCCGAGGGGCCCCGGCCACAGAATCAAAAGTAATTCGAAGGGAAATTGATTAAATACTACCGAAAAGCCTCCCAGTTGGCAGCGCCAAAGTGCCACAAGCGCCGCCAGTTGGGAGGATCGGGTGGCCGTACCGGAGAGATAGGACAGGTGACAGAATTAGTTTATGGTAGGAGGAGCCCAAAGGAGAGAAAAGATTTATAGTATAAGCAGAAGCGGAGGTTAGAAATAAGTCAAGAATGTTGGGCCGATCTCCGTAGCGATCCTGGATACGGGTGGGTTGCTGGACTAACTGCTCTAGGTCGTTTAGGATAGAAAAGATGAAGGTTTGTTCATCAAGTTAGTTAGTGGAAACAGAGGAGAGCCAACATTATAGGACATTATGGCATATGTGCTGTAATAATGTGATGTACAGCAATTTTGTGCTGTGCTGTAATACTGGTGAAATGGGCTGTACTGTGCTGCAATAATGTGTTGTACTGTGCTGTAATAATGTGCTATCCTGTAATAATGAGCTGTAATAATTTGCTCTAATAGTACGGTGTAATGTGCAGTAATATTTTCTCCTTTTCTTTCACTCGCGATGACTCAATTATATTTACAGTTGTTTTATCATGTTTTGTGTTTACAAAACAGTATGAGTTGGTAAAATGAAGATGAAGTTAACCTCATATTCGTACCTTCGTATATGAGTCAGATATCAGGAGAGGATAAAGGGATAGGAACACCTTGGATGAGATGGAGAGATGGAGACAAGCGTTGGAAGATAGAGTGATGACTGTACAGTAGAACAGCCGAGGAAAGTGGTAATAAATAGGAAGGAATGGAAAATTCTTGTGAATAGATGTGTGATGATGCGGTCATTGTGAGAGGTGGTCGGGCGCCAGTTGGACTAGATAATAGTCCATCAGGTGCCTGGCCCGGGGAGCTGGTGTATATGAAGGGTCATGCTTGAATGTGATGTGGGCGGGCATTGTGGTAGTAAAGCTTCGCTGTGTTTCTGCCTGCTGAGACTGGAACCTCTCCAGGAGGCCTGTGACCTGGAAATCTTTTGCTGGGGACCCCAAATGAGTCTGGGTCTCTGGGTCTTCTCCTGTTTGTCCTATATGTGTGTGATTTTCGTTTTCGGGCTCTGTCTTGAGTTGGCCATCCCCGTCTATGGGGTATGTGCCTGAGTATATACATACATATATACACACATAAATACATACATGCATACATGTTCTACACATTTAGTCAGGAAATACATGTACATAATCCACAATACATCAAACAGGTAAATACAAGATTAAATTCCCAAGATAAATCTAAAACATCCTTAACCTATAGTACCACACAGTACGAATCAAAATATTAATTATATTAACAATAATTATGACAGCATCGTTCTCTCATAGCAATACAGATGTGATATAATAATTATTATGTTCCTTCCAACAACCAACTATACTCCTAAAATCGATTAATGAAATTTTACAAACACATGTGGCAGTCCGTGGATTCGAATCCAGGATGCTCACACCGAAAATCAACACCTTATGATTCAGAGCAACTGTACCAGGAACCCAGAATCTTGAGATTATTATAACCTGAAGAGGGTTTAAGATGAACTGAAACTGTCCTGTCTCTATAAATAACTCGGCAAGCGCGGGCCATTGGTATTTGAAAATGCCCGCCAAGCGAGGATATTTTCATACGCTCCCAACTAAAATTGTCATTATCCGATAAATAACGTTATCATGAAACGGCAATAAAACAAGTGGGAATAATAGTATTTGGAGGGTGAAAATGACGAATTACTGCCGACCGTCCAGTCATGAGGTGAGAGGCACGCGAAACATACACCCTCCCCTTTCGAGGCCTGAAGCCAGGCTGATGTCTCGCTAGTGAAGTCTCTCTCTTGCCACGATCTCTATATGTGTCCCAGATTACCTTGAAACCGGGTGGGAGATATTGGTGCAGTAAATAAACCTATAAACAATGGAATACGAGGAAATATAGGTGATAATTGATAGGGGAGGGGGGGGGGGTTGACACATGTGGAGGAGTGATATGAAGTATGGAGGGGAATTATCTCACTTAATCACATATTCCTTTGTTTTGAGTGTAACTGGGGTCTAAAATTTTAAAAGGCTTTTATTAGGCCTTGGATCTTAAGAGTCCTGTCGCCTTCGCCCAGTAAAACCTCTTAAGAGTCTCATTGGCATTTATCTCCGAGGCACGAGGCAGATGCACGAAGACACACAGTAAAATGTTCCCAAAATTGTGTGGGGAATCACACTCTCACCAGATATATACCCTGTACGTCAGAAAATGTATAACGTAATATTATGCCTTAACCCTTAAAAAGCGGCTCACCACATAAGTCGAGTTAAATAAAGCTGGACTATGTGGCGGCGCTCGATATAACTCGAGTGGCAATTTCAGCACGTAATGTTGCTGAGAGAGAGAGACAAGTGGTGGCAGGAGAGTAGCGAGCGTATGACTGCTCCAGACCACCGCGGCGAACCTACTGACACGAATCTCACCTCCCTCCTACCTCTCTCACTCGCTATATACGGAATTGTATCGGGAAAGTGGCTAATTACCTGCTTTTTGCACTCGCGTTGCACGGTTATTGCAAGAAAACTAGCCATCATAAAAGGATCGTTATGGTGTCATTCGAAAGCTCTGTTTATGCCCTTTCAGGGATAGATACTTGTTTTACGTTCTGGGTCTTATTTAGGCATGAAAATGATCACGTAAACAGCCCTATTTTGGCTAAAAACACCCCGCTGGGCGGTACATATAAATAAACCGCATAGGCCGCTCGTAAAGGGTTAATTAACATGACAGTTATTACACTGGCAAACCTCAAGGTCCAACCATATTCTACAAAGCAAAATCAATGGTTGACATTACATAAAAGCTATAGTGGCTTATACAAGGGATAAATGTGTTCCCTTCTAAAACAGCTTACTTATTCAGAACGATCCGTGTCCTCTTATTTATTCAGTGGAACACGGCTTCTCACAGGTTGTATCCGGACACGACAAGGACATTTCTTATTAACAATGTAACTCACAGACCACTAGGTAGCTGTTTCATGTTATGTTTTGTGCAAATGTTGTATAAAGTAAATGTATCCATATATTTGTATCTCCTTGCATGATTACTCTTTGATAGGCATCTAGGTTAAGATGTTCTAGGTCACTATCTTGGGTTGTATTAATAGTCGATTGTAGAGTTGCAATAGTTATCGCCCCCACCACCCACTACCTTGTATATTTTATAAGTATTGAAAAACCAGCCACTTGCAATATATAATAAGGAACAGGAACAAAAATATAAGTAAGTGTGTAGAATGTATGCTCTAAGTATGTTCTATCTGTTCTATCTCCTATTCTCTTTCTAATTTTTATAAATGATCTCCTTAACTGTACCTTAATTCCCATCCATTCATATGCAGACGACTCAACCTTACACTACTCCATTGGTTTTTCAGAACGCCCCAGCCAGCAATCCCTCGATGACAAACGTAATGAAGCCATAGAACTCTTAAATTCTGATCTAAATACTATCTCCAATTGGGGCAGAGAAAACCTTGTTACCTTTAATGCTTCCAAGACCCAATTTCTCCATCTATCTACCCATCAGGATCTCCCAGCTGGCTATCCCTTATTCTTCAACAATAAAAAAATCAACCCTTCATCTTCTCTCAATATTCTTGGTGTCTCTTTTTCTTCTGCTCTCATTTGGAAAGACCATATTACCATTCTTGCTAAGGCAGCCTCCCAGAAGCTGGGTGTGCTCAACCGCCTTAGGGGGTTCTTTTCCCATGCACAGCTTCTTGCTCTGTACAGGGGCATAGTGCGTCCTTGTATTGAGTATTGTTCACAAGTGTGGGGAGGTTCCTCTCACACCGCTCTCCTAGACAAAGTTGAAAGAAAGGCCTTTCGTATCATTAACTCCCGTCCACTCACCAACTCTCTGCAATCTCTCTCTCTCCGCCGCAATGTTGCATCTCTCTCGCTATTCTATCGCTACTATAATAATCAGTGTTCCTCAGAGCTTTCCCAGTGCATATCACCTCCTTTATGTAGGGCACGTGGTACCCGTCTTGCAACTCAATCCCACCCCTACTCTGTGCAACTCTCCAACCCAAGAGTGAAACATTACTCTCAAACTTTCTTCTACTCAACAGCTGAGCTCTGGAACTCTCTCCCAGAATCAGTCTTTCCCTTTTCCTATGACTTAAATTGCTTCAAACTCCGTGTGTCCAGGCATTTTGGCTCGAATGTTCCTTGATTTTGGCCCTGTCACTCTTTCAACTATGGGGGAGGCACTCGCTATAGGCAGTTCTGCCTTTTGCCTCCCTCAATCACATAGAAAAAAAAAAAAAAAAAAACGAAGAACTCTCTGGGAGTTGTGATGTCTATTTTGTCTATCTTGCTGTGACTGTCTCACATTGCATTGGTGTTAGAGGTTGTATAGTCTATTCGCTGTAAGTAGGCGAGCAATCATGACTTCTAACCTCTGTATCTAAAAGGCGACTAGAGTAATCGAGCTAATATTGTTTCAACCGGGGCTACGAATAAAACAAGGGCACTTAATGATTGGACTAGTAATAGGGCACTATGCAATAACGGTACGCTAGATCCAAACCCTCGAACTTATATGCCAGCGAACAAAAACACCTATACCCTCCAGAGTTAATCTGCGATAATGGGGTATCCTTAACTGGGCATAAATGTACTCTACTTCAGGCTAACCTACACTGGTATAGCATGATCACAAACAAGATGCAAGTTACGTTAAAATGCATAAAAAGGAATCTATGAAAAGATCAATTAAATCACTGCAAGATTTCATACAATAAAAAGATGCTTCAATATAGTTACTCTAAACAACAATAAACTCTTCACTCCTATCTGAAAGAAAGTTAAGTATAGTCCTACAGCATAGACCTGGAAACTTCTGAAGAAAGTCTGATGCTCATAAGATGCTCGTATCTTACACTATATAAAGGCAGGAGGCAGGACACCACACGTGTAAACTGAATACACTAAAAGATAGGACATATAATGTTAACTGACACGAGAATACTATAAATGCGCAACGGTAGCAATGCTCGCCACTAAAAGAAGTACTTCCTCATCAACGAAACAGTTGTGGTTGTGCAACTCAACAACAACCTAAACTAATAAATGCTGTGAATAATAATGCATACATATCAAAGAGCTTATATTAAATACTAATAAGTGTCTACTCGATTAATAATGTCTAGCTGGGATACTCTGGGTAAGGAACTGTGGTTGAGCAAGACAGGCTCGTAGCCTAGCGATGTCCTTAAGACTGCATCCTTTAAGTTACGTTAATTGACTAGGGTGCTCTCTTGATAGATCCAGATCACAAGTATCTGGTTCTATCCTGGCGACCCTCTAAAGACAAACAAAGAGGCAGCAAAGTGTGGAACTGGAACAGGCTAAAACCCTCAGTCAACACAATGTTGCACTCGTAAAGGATGCAAGCGAAAAGACAACACAGGCTACCACAGGACCGGTCGAAGTAGTGTAGGTATAAGCAAACCATACACACATCGGGGACAACGACCACAGTTACCTTATCCCAGTCTAGCATTAAATAAAAGAGCAGAAACACTAAATCAACAATGGAGACACACAGAGTTCGTTAACCTATACTAACTAAGAACCCTCAAAACCTATTCTAAGTACATGTAAATATCTCAGAGGACGGCGCATACAATACAATGGGCCGGCTATGGAAACCGTATGCAGAACCCAAGGGGACAAGTAATTGAATAAAGGTGAGAAGCAATGGAAAAGAAGAAGGTCAGAGAGAGAGACAGTGGTAAAGGGGGTGATCGGGAGAGAGTATGCAAAGGGATGTTAGAAGCATGTGCGCCAAGCCTGTCCTGAGGAGAACAGCTCCTGTGGACCCTCATGCAGGAGGCAAGTCACACAGGAGCCCACAAAGGCGCGATGGTCGGCCAATGACGGGCCGATACATCACAAGGCAGCAGGCCCCTAGGACGTGCCAGGAACCGCCAGCCATTCAAAGGCGAGGGAAAGCCCGCGCGAGCGGGAAAACTCCTCCAAGCGAGGCAGCACATACATACGCACACTACCACCATGCTGCCTCTATCGCTCTTTCTCCTTAACTTTACACCATACATCTTATATTCTACTAATGATATAAAATACTTCCCGTTGTCACAGACGAAAACAAAGACCACCACTGGACTGTCTGTGACAATGCGAGCACAAGGAAAGAAAGCACAACATTCTCGGATAACTGTAGCCCATTTCGATGTCCCTGGCGAGCGCTAGTGACTAACGAGAGACGATTCTGCCCACGCTGGTAGACGTTATAGCCCGCCCAAGATATAGGACGCTCAACATTAGCCGAGTACCATATCTGACAAGCCAGAATGCCGACAAGACCCGCCACACCTAGCCACTCCACCAGAAATGAAATGCAAAGCTCAATTCTTACATAAAACAACATATTAGCATAAAGAAAATCTTACAAGCCTTCCCAAACATAATAGTATAATTTAGCCTGCTATGCTCCCTGAGCGAGCTTGACAGAGCCAGCCTACTAAGTGAAAGACAGGTTCAACTTAGGACTTTAGCTATAACATTGGCAACTTATAATTAACTATAAAAAAAGAAAGAGTTTTTATGTGATTTTTGTTTTTGATTTAATTAAAATGTTGTTTTTGACGGCTGCTCTACAGGGGCAAGCCTGGTTTTTCTCCACTCTCAACACACACTGACTGAATGGCGAGGGTTCTCCTGCAAACATACCCTCCCATGACAAACAATCAGCCAAAACATTATCAGTGCCCTTAATATGCCACACATCCAACTTGTGTTCCGGCAGCAAAACAACACCTGACACTGATAAACTGCCCAGTTCATCGCAAGACTGTCACTTCTCTTCGCTTTCTCCGGCAACGGGACCTGCCAATAACCTTTCACTAGTTCTACCATCGTGATAAATGAGGCAGCCCCGATGCGGTCTATGGTGTCGTCAACTCTAGGTAATGGATAGGCATCTGTCAGGGATAATGCACACACACTCTTGCAATCAACACACACACTGATCGTGCCACTCAACTCAGGTTGCAAACCCACTGGCAACGACCACTCACGATATCCCTTATCCCTCAGACCCTTTTTCCTATTATGTAGTCTAGCTCTGCTTTCACAACAGGCTGTCGAGCAGGATTTATACGGTAGGGAATTAACTTGAGCCTTGCACTGTCTCCAGCCTCCATGTCGGATTCTACCCCGTACCTCAGGCCTGGAGAAGCAACAAACATGTGAATGTACTGCCACAGCCTAGTGAACAACTTCTCTTGACACTCAGGAACAAGAGGTTGCAACTTATCTCGAAGAACAACATGCTCATTGCCCTCCCACAACCCAGCCGAGATGGCAGGTTCTACACTATAGTCTCCCTCCTTCTCCACCTTTGTCCCTAGAACAGCCAGGTCATGAGAGGGACAATCTGTACCACCTGTGCAGTCACTCCCATAGTTCATAATTGCTAAGGCTTCCCCGCCGATACCGTACATGCGCACCCCCGCATTCCTTACGACTACATCTACCTGCGCAGCATCACCGCCTTCAGCGACATGGCCAGATACAGTCGGTCTATGGTAGGGCTGTTGCATCTTACTAGAGCAGCATTGGGAGGTTATGCGACGACCGGGCGCATCCACTCCACAGCCAACCTCACCAATCTGCTCAATGTCCTCATTCTGACCACCACCCTTGGCAGCCATGGGTCGACCCTGACCTGCCACACATGCCAAAGCCTCGTCGCCCACCTTGAACCACTGAAACAACGAGGCCAACGGCCGACTAACACTCAAGTGAACTGCCAGCAGAACCTCATGCACCGCATGAGTTGTGAGGCCTGGGTGCTCGGCACAAACAGTGGAGTATGAACCGAGCAGGGGCTGGAGTGCTGCACGCTGCTGCTCAGGCAGGTGCTCTAGCGCTTCCACAGCCACCTGACTCGCGTCCCCCGCCCACTGCTGCACCGAGACATGACAATCCCAACTCTCCTCCACCTGAGCCCCACTGTCCCCCTCTCCTTCTCCACCTTGGCCGCTACGGACCAACATAGGGACAGTAGGCTACTCAGGTGGTTGCCTCACAAACTCTTTCGCCAGGTTCACATGAAATGTTTCCCCGTCCTCGAGTTCAATAGCTCCGTTCCCACAACTCTCCTCCACCTGGGAACTACTCTGTCGCGGAGTGCCATCACGCCCTACCATGTCCCTAGGGGGGAGAGGTTCTGGGGCCACTCCGGAGCTCATCTCTGGTCCTAATACTGAGTCGCCAAGAAGAGCCGCTGGATTAAAACTGACAAAACTACTCCCAACTTTAGCTTTCTCCTTCCGACCGTTCCTCCGCTGGTCTAGAGACTGAGGAATAGGCTGTGACACCTTAGATGCACGATATCGGGTGACAACACACGCCCTCTGCTGTGATTGACACCTCTCGACCAACTCCTGCCCCTCCCTACTCATGTCCGCCGCCCTCTCGGCACCGACTAAGGGTGGAACCTCAGAAGCAGGTACCGCAAAGTCGTTGCCGAGAAGAAGGTCGACGCCCTCTTCTGGCAGTTTCTCCACGATTCCCACATCTATCTCTCGTGTCACACCATCAACCTCCAGCTCCACTCGAACCAACGAGTATGACCTTGTAGCATTAATACCCTGCACCACAACTACCCGTGCCACGTTTATAGGTTGGCCTGTAAAGTTTTTCATCAGAGTCTGGGATGCACCTGTATCACGCAACAACTCCAACCCATGCTTGCAACCAGCCCAACTCACGCAGCCACACCCTCTATGGTCGCAAAATGCATCGCGCCTTCCGGACACTCCTTCACTGGCTGTGCCCCCGCATCTGACATATCACCCCGGGTAAATGCAGAAGACCTCAGAGACACCCCAATGTTGCTAGCCAAAGACACAACTGCTGTAGGTTGGTTACTAGGGCAGGAACGTGCAAAATGCCCCTTGTTATGACACTTAAAACACTCTACTTCACCCTTGGACTTCCCCTGAGGTGGGGAAGGGCCTTGACCTTTCTTAAACAGGACGGTTTTAGGTTTGTGATCAAAATTGGTATCATTGCTCTTACTCTCGTTATTAAATGTTGCATCACTGACTCGGGGGGGTGGAGTGTTGCGCCCCTTGTTAACTGCATCGGTCCATTGTGCAGACCCGCACCCACGAATCAGCGACATTCTCAAGTCAGCCATCTCAGCTGCCTTTTGTAGAGCTTTAGGTTGTTTCTCTTTGAGGTTCAAAGTCAGGTTGCCGCCTGTGCATTTAAAAAATTGCTCTAGAAGGACTAACTGCTAAAGCTCCTCGAACGTCGTCACCTTCTCTGACCTCAGCCAATTTCTCAATGCATCAGACAGTTCCCGGGCATGTTCTAGAAAAGTGCACTCACGACCCTTCGTAACACCCCGGAACTTCAACCTATATGTCTCTGGTTGTAACTCGTACGCCCACAGAACAGCTTCCTTCAGTACCTCATAATCGATGCAAGACTCCAAGGGCAACGCATCATATGCCTTGAGTCCTTTGCCAACCAAGCTAGAGGAAACAAGGGCTGCTCACTTAACCTCGGGCCATTGGTGCTCCCGGCACTTCTTCTCAAAACGCAGGAAAAACACGGTGACACCCAACTCGTCAAATGCAGGGACTAACTTAAGAAGGTGCGATAGAGACTGATCAGGACCTCGATTCCCAGAACCGAGACGCTGCCCTGTCGACTCCACCCGAGACTTCTCAAGCTCCCTGTCTGCACAGTACTTTGTAGCCTCAACCTGAAGCTCAGCCTCACGTATGGCCTTTCTCTCCTCAGCCTGAATCTTAGCCATCTCAATCTGGAATATCATATCTGGAGTTAAACCTTGAGGAGGAGGAGATGCAATAATTGGAGACCCACCCAGTGATCCACCCAGGGGCAAACCACGCTGCTAGTGACTATCGGCCTGCGGGAACGCACCCGGCTCCGGATCCCGAGGGGGCGCCATGGTAGGAGTCGAGTGGAATGGGGGCTGGGCCCAAGGTGCCCCAGCTCCCGCTCCACCCGAAGCCCCACGCACCCCACCGAGCACACAGGCCACCAGGTCACTTCTCGTCATGCTGCTAGTACCAACATGCCCCATGACCGTGGCCAAACACTGGAGACCATACCAATCAATTCCCGACACCCAGTCAACAGTAATAGGCATCTCCAGAAACTCCCTTGCATCCTCCTCACTAGTTACTACTCTAATGCCTTCTAACAAACCCCGCTGCTGCACCTCAAAGTCGACTTCCCGTACTGTGTCCTCACTGTGCATTGATCCGTCGTTCGACATAGTGTCCACCGAAAATTCTCAACGTTTATAAAAAAAAGAAGTACCTAAACTCTCATGTAGCACTATTCACTCAAAAAAAAAAATGCTTGAAGACAACTCAAGTGCTATACTACGTTGCCAAAAAAAATTCAAACCTGTCCAAAATATTCCTCCAAAAACAAATGTCCAAAAATCCTGTAATTATTTCTTAGTTCATTTGGTGTGACGCCTAAGATAAGATACTAGGCAAGGTCGCCATTTGTTACGACCGGGGCTACGAATAAAACAAGGGCACTTAATGATTGGACTAGTAATAGGGCACTGTGCAACAACGGTACGCTAGATCCAAACCCTCAAACTTATATGCCGGCGAACAAAAACACCTACTGTATACCCTCCAGAGTTAATCTGCGATAACGGGGTATCCTTAACTGGGCATAAATGTACTCTACTTCAGGCTAACCTACACTGGTATAGCCTGATCACAAACAAGATGCATGTTACGTTAAAATGCATAAAAAGGAATCTATGAAAAGATCAATTAAATCACTGCAAGATTTAATACAATAAAAAGATGCTTCAATATAGTTACTCTAAACAACAATAAACTCTTCACTCCTATCTGAAAGAAAGTGAAGTATAGTCCTACAGCATAGACCTGGAAACTTCTGAAGAAAGTCTGATGCTCATAAGATGCTCGTATCTTAAACTATATAAAGGCAGGAGGCAGGACACCACACGTGTAACCTGAATACACTAAAAGATAGGACATATAATGTTAACTGACACGGGAATACTATAAATGCGTAACGGTAGCAATGCTCGCCACTAAAAGAAGTACTTCCTCATCAACGAAACAGTCTGCTATGGTTGTGCAACTCAACAACAACCTAGACTAATAAATGCTGTGAATAATAATGCATACATATCAAAGAGCTTATATTAAATACTAATAAGTGTCTACTCGATTAATAATATCTAGCTGGAATACTCTAGGTGAGGAACTGTGGTTGAGCAAGACAGGCTCGTAGCCTAGCGATGTCCTTAAGACTGCATCCTTTAAGTTACGTTAATTGACTAGGGTGCTCTCTTGATAGATCCAGATCACAAGTATCTGGTTCTATCCTGGCGACCCTCTAAAGACAAGCAAAGAGGCAGCAAAGTGCGGAACTGGAACAGGCTAAAACCCTCAGTCAACACAATGTTGCACTCGTAAAGGATGCAAGCGAAAAGACAACACAGGCTACCATAGGACCAGTCGAAGTAGTGTAGGTATAAGCAAACCATACACACATCGGGGACAACGACCACAGTTACCTTATCCCAGTCTAGCATTAAATAAAAGAGCAGAAACACTAAATCAATAATGGAGACACACAGAGTTCGTTAACCTATACTAACTAAGAACCCTCAAAACCTATTCTAAGTACATGTAAATATCTCAGAGGACGGCGCATACAATACAATGGGCCGGCTATGGAAACCGTATGCAGAACCCAAGGGACAAGTAATTGAATAAAGGTGAGAAGCAATGGAAAAGAAGAAGGTCAGAGAGAGAGACATTGGTAAAGGGGGTGATCGGGAGAGAGTATGCAAAGGGATGTTAGAAGCATGTGCGCCAAGCCTGTCCTGAGGACAACAGCTCCTGTGGACCCTCATGCAGGAGGCAAGTCACACAGGAGCCCACAAAGGCGCGATGGTCGGCCAATGACGGGCCGATACGTCACAAGGCAGCAGGCCCCTAGGACGCGCTAGGAACCGCCAGCCAATCAAAGGTGAGGGAAAGCCCGCGCGAGCGGGAAAACTCCTCCGAGCGAAGCAGCACATACATACGCACATACTACCACCACGCTGCCTCTATCGCTCTTTCTCCTTAACTTTACACCATGCATCTTATATTCTACTAATGATATAAAATACTTCCCGTTGTCACAGACGAAAACAAAGACCACCACTGGACTGTCTGTGACAATGCGAGCACAAGGAAAGAAAGAACAACATTCTCGGATAACTGTAGCCCATTTCGATGTCCCTGGCGAGCGCTAGTGGCTAACGAGAGGCGATTCTGCCTACGCTGGTAGACGTCACAATATTTCTACCGTTTGGGAAGAGTCAGTGAAGGAACAGATTTGAAAACTTACAGCAAATTTGCTCTAGCCCTTTTTGAGTTACAGAGGATAGAGGTCATGATTTCTTGCCTACTTACAGCGAATAGACTATAGGCAAGTGTGAAGGGATCTATCAATCTACCATAAACCTTGGAGTGAGATATGTAAACAGTTAACACCACTCCTATCAGTGTGAGCTCTTCATGGTAAATTCCACTCCACATGCCTTTATGTCTTTCAACGTGAACCTTTATGGGGACATGGGCCAGTTTTCTGGACCACTTTCTCCCTCATGTTTAGCCGCATTAGTTTTCAGATGTTAAGATGTTTGCCCAAATAGTTAGTCGATGTTAAGACCTTTTGCCCCATTTCTACGTCAATATTTAGACCTTTCGTGCTATTTAGGAGTCGATTTTTTCACTGGCGAACGCTAGTGAGCCTGTAATGTTGGAAGAACCGGCCTTTGGCATTGACATTTTTCTACCGAAAAATGTACAAATTAATCTAGAAGGGGGATCTAATGGATGTTTTTTTTTTTTTTTTTTTTGTAAAATGATGGAGGTCTAGGGAAGAAACTAGAAAAATAATGAATACATGCAAAAATCGCCCAAAAAGGGAACCATCCCCCCTTAAGCCTCGTGACCTAAGAATGATTTGTTAGAGTGTTGACATACCTGACATGCATATTGGTCTGCCGTGCTTACCGCAAGCCGATCTCTATGTCCGTTGCTACTAAGGCCGGTATCACACGAGAGCTTTTATAGTCAACATTCGATGATCAAAAAAATTCTGGCAACATTTTTGGAATATTTGGCACTTGTATCGGAATCTAGACTAATGATAGATGAATTTTGAAGACGGAAATAAATTAAATTTTTACCTAATAAGCTGCCAGACCAGTGTTGAGGATAAATGTTGAGGGAAAAAGCGTTCGTGTGATACCGGCTTAAGAGGGGTGTATAGTTACTTGCTAACATACATTTGCCATTAGTAATTGTATTGCCATGTATTGTTTAAACCTATAATAGAGTATTAATAATATTCCTATTAACCCTTTCAAGCTCCAATACGCGTTTCTGTTCTGCTTCTGGCTACTATTAGACGATGTTATTCAGATTAGTAACATTATATGAAAGTTAAAGGTTGATAGAGATAGTATTTACAATTTTAATACCCACAGATCCTTCCTGAGCTGCATAATATCGTCTAATGATAGCCAAAATATACTGCTAAAACGCGTCAGAGCTTCAAGGGATTACTATGCCTAAGCATAGCATGTAGCATTACTTTTCTTAATAAAATTACTATTAGGTTCAAGAATTGTACTGTTTGATAACAAATGTAGTGATATCATCTGTATAATACATACCACGCATTTATAACTTTAAGGCAGTTACGAAATAATTGGGCACAAAGCTAACAAGTTATGAAGTAATTATGTTATTAGGAGCGATCCAAGAGAAACATTTTGTATTTCCTTTGTCTTATTGGCAGCACGCTCTTCCAAATTGGTGTACAACATATATGTGCCCCTGTATACTCTAGTGTTAATATTATTAGTGATTATAATTTGTCCTGTATCATGTTTTATAGCATATATATATATATATATATATATATATATATATATATATATATATATATATATATATACTGTATATATAATATATATATATATAAAGTATATGCTTCTCCGAACACCAGATGAACTTATAATTTTCTTACTGGTGCTTCAGAACTAGAGAGTACAGGGTATTATAAGGGTTTCACCACATTTTGGATATATGCAAACATAAATACAAGTCAGATGAAAAAAATACTAGTAACTTTGCTTTCCAAATAATCAGTTTTAGAATCGTACAGCTCATTATGACCTTGCAAACAATATTCAAAGATCACAAGGGTCCGTCGTCAAGTGCTGCTCACTCATGGGAAGGGGAACATTCATCACTCGTAATGGTGTTGCAAGGTTCAGGGATTTTGAGGATCTACATAGTGGTAAGGTTGAAAGTATTTGCACAGTAATGTCACTTTAGGCTACTGCAAACTATAACCAAGATACAAATAGTAACCTTCATACAGTCGCATTTAATATATTTGAAATGTTAATCCCTCTCTCTAGTCTTTCTTTATAATGTATAATATTATATATAATATATTTGTGTATAATTTATTAATTTTAGAAATATATTATGTATTTATTGTTATACAATGACCTTTGGGTCTTATTGGATGGGTATGTATGTGTGTGTATGTGTACGTATGTGTGGTGTAGGTATGTGAGTTTTATAAGTAGTTTAGTCACTCCTACCTTGGGAACACATAACGCCTGTCTCACCTCACACTTCAAACATTATAAGGTTTGCTGTTTTTATGCCAGATATAGATTGCTTATGCTGATACATTTTAAACATATGCACATACTGATATATAACAATAGGAATATATAGGAATGGTGGGGAGATTGTAGGCACCAATCGATCAGGGCTAGACCCAGGTGAGGTTATAGGCATGTGATAAAGAGTCGCTGGAACTCCTGTTTCATTTGCTTGGCCTCTCTTACTGATTTTCTTTGTGTCTCAATTACACTGAGAGCAATCCAGCTAGCTCTCACAAACACCTCCTCCTCCTATCCACTGCACTACACTAAACATGCACACCACACTTCATTCCTCCACACCAAAAAAAAAAAAAAAAAAAAAAATATGAATTCTTGCCCAGCCTCGGAGTCCCCAGGGGGGGGGGGGGGCCATAAATGCCCCCACACCCGACCGACCATACCCTGACGACCCTACAAAATTACCTGGACCTCGGCCTGTTACTCTTTCTATTAATTTCTGCAACATTCGTTATCCCTTTAACCCGTTGAGCCCCGGCTAGTTATAATATTTTGTTCACCCCAGTCCCAAGCCCTTTTCCCTTCTTTTTTTTGTTTGCTAAAAAGGAAGACAAGGATGAGAAATGAAAAAAAAAAAAAAAATCACCTCGGATATTTTTTTTTTTTTGGGGGGGGGGAGCCTCAAAAAAATTTGTTGAGCCAAAATGGAAGAGAATGGTGAGAAATGAAACAAAAAAAATCACCTCGGTCATTTGGGGGGCGGGGGGGGGGGGGGGGGTCCATAAATCTCAAGCCTCTACCTCCCATACGACCGGAGTAATGAAGGTTCAAAGTGGCGGTGAACTAAGGGTGTAAAGTATCCCCACTAAGCCCACCTCTATTTAGACGATTTTATTAAGTTGAAGAAGAGCCTCCAGCAAAAAAGGGCTTCGAACTATCTTAATTTTCCCTTTTTACTACCACAGATCCTTCTTAAGCTGCACAAACCTTCTAAATACAGCTAGAATAAAATACAAAAGACGTCGCCGGTACAGAAGGGGTTAAACTGCATAAAATAATTTAGTTTTAGCCAGAATCAAAGTTAAAAAGGCGTCATGGTGCTGAAGGGGTTAACCAGTAATGCCAGTGGTAGAAACTGCATCTCTCTCTCTCTCTCTCTCTCTCTCTCTCTGTACAGCCAGCATATAATTAAGAAGACTTCGCTGGTACTGAAGGGGTAAATATACCCGAGTTAGGACAGCCGGGGTGACCTTAATAAATATTTTCAAAGAAGCTGAGACCAGAGGGAGTTAAGGGGAGGCTGGCCGTTTGTATGGTCTATTCATTCATTTATTCATATATTTGTTTAGTTTCCTCCCTAAATCTCCATCAAGCTTAGAAAAAAAAAAACTAGACCCTCCTTTAAGATACATTTTTACATTTTTCGGTAGAAAAATGTCCCGGCTGAAGGCCGGCACCTCTAAAAATTGCAGGCTCGCTTACGCTCGCCAGGAAATAATCGACACCTAAATGGCTCGAAAGTTCTTAAAATTGACAACGAAATGGGGCGGAAGGTGTTAAAATCGCCAAACTAATGGGCAGAACGTCTTAAAATCTCAAAACTAGTAGGGCTAAACATAAGGGAGAAGGGGGTCCAGAAAAACGGTCTGCCTCACCTTAATTGGACCTTAATTGGCTGGGGTCGAGGAACACACCAACATGTAAACCATAAACTTGAAAACAGAAGTGGGGGAGAAGAAAGAACGTAAATATTAAAGGGGAGGCAGACCGTTTTTCTGGACCACCTTCTCCTTAATGTTTAGCCCCACTAGTTTTGAGATTATAAGACGTTCGGCCCATTAGTTTGGCAATTTTAACACCTTTCACCCCATGTCGTTGTCAATTTTAAGACCATTCGTGCCATTTAGGTGTCGATTATTTCCTGGCGATCGAAAGCGAGCCTGCAATTTTAAGAGAAACCGGCCTTCGGCCGGAACATTTTTCTACCGAAAAATTTACAAATTTATCTTGAAGGGGGGTCTAGGTGGTATTTTTCTAAGCTTGATGGAGGTCTAGGGAGGAAACTAAAAAAATATATGAATAAATGAATTAATAGACCAAACAAACGGTCAGTCTCCCCTTAAATGAATAAACAAGAATGGACACTCAAATCTAAGCATTAATTAGAAACCGTAAATCCATTTCAAATTGTTCTTCTTCGACTATATAACATTTCGCCTGATAACTTTTTACGTATCTGGTAAATTTTGTGTTAAAAACAAGAGAATAAACAAAGAAAAGAAATGTCAATACTTGTAAAGGGGCTGTAGTGTATGAGAAGATATTTAGCGAAGGGCCATGCCGAATTATAAGTTACATTGTCAAGATAGGTATCGAAATCCCAGGTCTAATTATGAATAATCCTATATGATTTGAGCGAGACAATCTACTGTAAAGATAGCCAATTGAGCGGGTAGACTTTATGTTTTAGTCTATTTATTTGTTATATTTTGTTTATATTTGAATTTCCTCCCTAGACCTCCATCAAGATTTAAAAAAAAAAAAAAAAAAAAAAAAAAAAAAAAAAATCGACATTCATGTGTACATTTTTCGGTAGACAAATGTTCCGGCCGAAGACAGATTCCTCCTAAAATTACAGGCTCTCTATCACTCGCCAGGAACAAATCGACACCTAAATGGCACAGAAGGCATTTTCACTTTCAACTTCTTATTAATTATTCCTCTTTTTTTACTCTCCCTGAATATTTTATCTAGCCATCAGTCATCCATCAGAGCATCATTGAACCTCTTTAAAGACAATAACTCACGAATTAGACCAGATAAACCAGATAAACGTGTTCTTCCCTCCAATAGTTATCATTTCTTTTGAATTCATACCTTCCGTTTTACGTAGGTTGCAACTTTGATTCGTGATTTCAGAATTGTTTAATTTTCTTGCAAAGTGTGTCTATGCGTCAAGATTAGGAAGTTGATTAATCTAAATGTAAAATAGTCTTAAATTGTTTTCCCGTCCAGCATATGACATTTTGCTTATGTTAGTTTTGGAAAACTGTTAAGATTCTTCGTTAGACATTGCGTTCATTCTGCGCTCACCTCCACCGGCCCCCCCCCCCCCCCTCTTTATCTCTCTCTCTATTTCTCTCTCTCACCCACCCACTCCCACACACACACGCATGCGCACACACTCATACAACAAAGCAATGTCAGCGAACGAAAATTAGGAAAGTTAGAATTGTCCTCAATTTGTATCGGACAATTTCTTCTGTATGGGGAATTGAGAGAGAGAGAGAGAGAGAGAGAGAGAGAGAGAGAGAGAGAGAGAGAGAGAGAGAGAGAGAGAGAGAGAGAGAGAGAGAGAGAGAGAGAGAGAGAGAGAGAGAGAGAGAGAGAGAGAGAGAGATAAGAATTAAACGAAAATAAAGAGAAAGAAATATCAATGTTAATGTTATTCAGTATATATTATATTTAGAGCTGAAGGGTTGTATGTTTGATATGAGAGTATAGATACAATACAATGTCATAAGGATATAGAGACCATGATTGTTTGTATATAAAGCTAGGTTGGGCTAGGTCAAGGTTGCAAAGGTTGATTCAATTTAGGTTACATTCGGTAAACCTCTTGAGGTGCAGAAGAAACTTGCAATATATTTTGTACATCAGGGTTCTTTGCTTCATCAGGCTCCCATTGGATGGAGCTCTAAGAAACAATTTATTATTACTCTGTTTAACCCCCTGAGCACCGGCTGATTTATAATAAATGTACACTCCAGGCCCAGCAGGGATGTATTAGTAATGAAGGAAAAACCACATAAACGGCTCACATAGGTCATTTTGGGGTCCTGCAGGGCGGCGGAAAGTCGCAATTAACATGGGGAGATGGGTAGGCAAAATACTGGAAAATCACTCCCGCGCGCGCCCATGCATTGGATTTGGAGGGTTTCCAATCATCGGTATTGTTGTGTGGGATACTAAAGCAGTTCCAATACAAATCTGAACCCTCTAGGTGTCATAGGACAAGAGCAATTAACACAGAAGCACCCTATGCGTCGATGGGGTTTAGCGTTACATACATTGGTGATGCATAACGTGCATCGCTGGTACTCGAGGGGTTAATCCAACAATAACAGTGTCTACTATAATAAGTAAAAAGGAGAAGAAATAGGATAGACCATACTAGAATATGAATTCAGGAGATTGGGAAAAAAGTAAATACTTCATAATGCAATTGGTTCGATATATGATAATATAATCATTTGTCAACTCCTCACAATTGTCATATATGCTTACCATTGATTTTTTAAATTGAAATAATAAATTTGTCACACAGTTTCCAAAGGACTCATTATTTGTTTCACATCCTTAGTCTGTTTTCTATGAATATAATAGTGAAGTATATAATTGCAATATTGAATACGGTGCTGGAAACAAATGTGTTATTTTTGGACGATTTTCATCAACATAAATTGTGTCTGCTGCAATGTATTATATCTCAAAATATAGAGGAAAGGCTAATCTGAAATATTACCATAGGAATACATCACAAAACCTCGAATTATGATAGTGGATAATGGTGGCAACTAGATTTGTTTTGTTTTCAACTGTATCTCAATTCAAATGGCCGTATTTCAAATTTTTGAGTGATGAGAAATTATTTTCAATTATGAAATTGGAATTATTTGTCATGCATTTTCCAAAAATGCAATCAGAATGTGGTTATTTTATGTCAATATTATTTGTATATAAAAACATATATAAGTATTGGTCAGTAAAAATCTGTTTACCATATATGTGATAATACACTCTGAATGTAACTTATACAGTTATGTATTATAAGTCAATGTATGATAAAGAGAGTACAATGATATCCAACTTCCTAGGCCTAATAGTTTTTATTATACAAATTTTACCGGTCAAAAGAAGCTCAACTTGTGTAACCATACTAAACTGTCACTATCATATAAATATGAAAGATATTCACTTGCATTTGATTAAGAGTAATATAAAAACTATAGCTAATGATATAAACCACTCCTGACCACTATGGGGTATACAAACTATATCTAATAACATAAACCACTCCTGACCACTATGGGAGGAGTGGCCTGTAGCGACATTCGTAGAGCACTCCGTTTATAACCGGGAGGACCGAGTTTGATTTTCAGCAGGTGGATTTGTTTGAGCAATCTCCTCACACCCCTGCCTCTGTTCCGCCTGACAGTAAAATAGGTTACGCGCCAGGGTCAAAAGGGGTCTTCGGATCCTCTGGCCAATCAACCCATTAACAAAAAAAAAAAAACGAAAAAAAAAAAAAAAAAACACCATGGGAGACACGAGATATAGTGCTGGCGCAATGTACTCCATCGTCTGACTGCTGGGCCAACACTGATTCTGCCTGCCTTTCCCGCTTAGCAGGTTAAGGCAGTATGACTCACTGCAGTGTTACCAATGCCTTATTTCTCTATACCATTATCAAAACATATCGTAGCTCAATTGTTATGTTTATCACGTGCGTGTATTTTTTTTTACTTTTTTTTTTATTATATCTAAATTTCAGAAACTTTATCCCAGGCATGCGAAATTCATAGTTTTCCACTTTAGGCAAAACCTCTTAACCACTTGATTTGTGGTTCTGATCCTCAGGGGGTTAAATATAGTTTTACCGCAAAATATTTAATCAATTGAATTTGCTTGCCCATTCAGTATTCGATGCCGTTTAACCCGGCAGACACAACATGGTTTTCCTGAGCGATTGCATCATGCCTTCCCAAATGGCGACATGCCTTCCAGCAGTGAGATTTTCAACCGATAACAAAAACCGTGCAGCAGACTTATGTAGCTGCAAATTCAATCAGGAATTTGCCTACATGGCATCTTTCGATTCAAAACATCATAATATTCTTACACCTCACACACACAGTCACACTTGCACACCTTTATTATCGTGGAGGCGGTGGCAGGGCTGTAGGACTGTCTTTCTACCCCAAATATATCTCATATACTATACATGTAAGAGGGAGCGAGTGGAAAGGGCTTAGGTTGAGCGTATCGCTTTCAAGAATGATCGGGAGGTCAAAATCAAGGAATGCTCGAGCCAAAATGCCTGGACACACAGAGTTTGAAGCAATTTAAGTCATAGGATGAGGGAATAATTGATTCAGGGAGAGAGTTCCAGAGCTCAGCTGTTGAACAGAAGAAAGATTGGGAATATCGAATAACTCCTGGGTTGGAGAGTTGCACAGAGTAGGGGTGGAATTGTGTTGCAAGACGTGTTCTATGTTCTCTACATTGAGGAGGTGGTATACAATGAGAGCTCTGAGGAACACTGATTATTATGATAGCGGTAGAATAGCGAGAGAGATGCAACATTGCGCCGAGGAGAGAGCGAGATTGCAGAGAGCCGGTCATCAGTAGACGTGACGATACTCAATACACGGACACACTGTGCTCTTGTACAGAGCAAGAAGCTGTGCAGAGGCAAATAACCCCTGATGGTGGTTGAGCCCACCCAGCCTCTGGGAAGGTGTTTTAGTAAGAGTGGTAATATGGTCTTTCCAAGAGAGATCAAAAGAAAAAGAGACACCAAGAATACTGAGAGAAGATGAAGGGTTGATTTGTGTATTGTTGAAGTATAAGGTATAGACCAGTGGGAGTTCTTGACGGGTAGAAAAGTAGATAAATTTGGCTTTGGAAGCATTGAAAGCTTACTGCTTTATGTGTTTTATTATTTTTCTACACCAAGTTTCTGGGTCCCATTTCTTCACATATACCTTCATGTGCCTTGGGGTGCAATAACATTGATTTAATTGGGAAATAGAAGGGATATTATGTAATTTATCCCCTCCCTTCTCTCATCTGACGGGAATGCCATTCATGCCAGACAGGGTTACCATTTAAGACAACCGCGAAACCCTCGATCATAACCAAAACACAATTACATAATTTGTGTGCAAAAACTTTTGTAGCGCGGTGTATGGGTATGATACCAACATCCCTATGTACATTTCATTATGTTTTACTAGGGTCAGACTTACAGGTGAGTTCTTTCGAACTATGTAGGGCATTACAAATCAAGATCGTGTAGCTGCTAGGATAATTTTGTACTAGTTATGCACACTAATATATATATATATATGTACCAATGAGGCTAATAACTCTTATTTCCACATATCCCTTTTTTTTTCTATGTGAATGAGGGAGACAAAAGGCATAACTGCCAGCAGCTATACTAGTGCCTCCCCCAGATTTCAAAGAGTGACAGAGCCGAAATCAAGGGACGTTCGAGCTAAAATGCCTAGATACACGGAGTTTGAAGCAATTTAAGTCATAGGAAGAGGGAAAGACTGATTCTGGGAGAGAGTTCCATAGCTCACCATTTGCATAGAAGAAAGTCTGAGAATAGCGTTTCACTTTTGGGTTGGAGAGTTGCACAGAGTAGGGGTGGGATTGTGTTGCAAGGCGGGTACTACATACCCTACGTAGAGGAGGTGGTATACACTGGGAAAGCTCCGAGGAACACTGATTATTGTAGTAGCGATAGAATAGTGAGAGAGATGCAACATTGCGGCGAAGAGAGAGAGATTGCAGAGAGTTGGTGAGTGGACGGGAGTTAATGATACGAAAGGCTTTCCTTTCTACTTAATCTAGGAGTGCGGTGTGAGAGGATCCTCCCCACACATGTGAACAATACTCAATACAAGGACGCACTGTGCCCCTGTACAGAGCAAGAAGCTGCGCAGGGGTAAAGAACCCCTTGAGGCGGTTGAGCACACCCAGCTTCTGGGAGGCTGCCTTAGCGAGACTGGTAATATGGTTTTTCCAAGTGAGAGCAGAAGAAAAAGAGACACTGAGAACATTGAGGGAAGATGAAGGGTTGATTTTTGTATTGTTGAAGAATAAGGGATAGTCATCTGGAGGTTCCTGACGGGTAGTAAGATGGATAAATTGAGTTTTGGAAGCATTAAATGTAACAAGGTTTTCTCTACCCCAATTGGAAATAGTAGCTAGATCAGAAGATAAGCATTTTATGGCTTCATTGCGTTTACTTTTGAGGGACTGCTGGCTGGGGCGTTCTGGAAAACTAATTGAGTGGTGTAAAGTAGAGTCGTCTGCATATGAATGGATGGGACTAGATGTACAGTTGAGAAGATCATTTATGAAAATTAGAAAGAGAATAGGAGATAGGAAAGAGCCTTGAGGAACACTGAAGTTGATAGGATGAGGAATTGAGCGATGGCCGTCCACAACCGCAGCTATGGAACGACCGGAAAGGAAATTAGAGACAAAGGAACAGATGGAGGGACAGAAACCGAAGGAGGGCAGTTTGGAAATTAAAGACTTGTGGCAGACTCTATCGATATGCCTATCGATAAGGCCTTCGATATGTCTAGTGCAACAGAAAAAGTCCCGCTAATGACAGCCATAAATACCAGTTGAATCACATCATAATCCTCAAGGGGCTAACTGATGCTCTTCACAACCTCTATTTGGATTAGACTCCCATAGAGGGAAGCGGGCCACTATCTTAAGGGGGCAATTCTCCAGGAACAAATTGTCGATGGCCATAATTATACTGTCACAGTATACGATAATGGTTATTATTGTATTATGGCTGTCATGAGCCTATATTAGTCAGCTTATGAAAATAGTAATAAAATTACAATAGTAGTCATTGCATTGAAAGTATTAAATGAAAAGGGGAGTTATTATACAGTCTGAAGTGGTAGAGGTAGGAGGATTGAGTGAAAACAATACATTTGATAAGTATATAAATACTAACGTACACAGGTTATGAGGTAAAATTCACCAAGGGATTTTTAATAGCCTGTTACACTCCAATAGTTTGGCGATAATAAGACAGTTCATCCCAATGAAGTGTTAATTATATTTGGGCGAGTTTGAAGTGGGTCCGGGGAGGCATTTTATTAGTTTTGTATTTCATTTACTTATTTTAGTTTAATAATGGGACCAACTAAAAATGCATCGCTCGAAAGTGGCAAGAACATAAAAACAAAACAAATCTAGACTAGGGATGCACCTGAATTAGAATATCGAGTTCCGGCTGGTACCGGAAATAATCGGAGCTCTCAGAAAGTTCCAACCGGAACCAGAACTTGTAAACTTGTGGGAGAAAAATGTCGAGTGGGTAACTGTGTTTTTACTTTAGAAACTTTACCACACCATCGAGTTTTATTATTCATTCAGATGCTGACAAGTAAATATTTAACCCATGCATGAATTCACATTCCGGTTTTATCATGAAAGAGTACAAAGGAGTACAAAGGAAATCAAGCAACAACAGATCTAGTGACCCTTCTGGGTTGCTTGTCCTCCAAAACACTGAGGATCAAGTGTCCAAACAGTGGTTTAGAGTGGGTAAGGGAACATTGGAAAGGGAATTACTTCCCTGGAACTAATGTCCATGGCAGGATTAGGAAGTTAGTAGGGGACAGATGGGTTAGTAACTGAGGGGGGGATAAAATAAAGTTATTCATTTACAAACACAGTCAGTCACGGGTTTGATGCGAGATATTTGTCTAAGCGGAGTTTAAATGAATCAACAGTGATGCAGTCTATAACGTTTCGGGGAAGCCCATTCCACAAGATGACAACTCGATTGAAGAAGAAATTCTTAGATTCGTGTGAGTTAAAAGATTTACCAATAATTTTGCAACCGTTTCCCCGCGTGTAATTAGATTGGTCGATAGTGAAGTACTTACTACAGTCCATATTGTCGATGCCTTTGATGAATTTGAACACTTGAATTAAGTCACCTCTTAATCTGCGCTGGGTTAAAGGAAATAGATTTAATTCTCTAAGACGCTCTTCGTATGGTTTGTTCTTTAGGCTAGGTATCATTTTGGTAACTCTACGTTGAACTCATTCTAGCTTGTTTATATCTTTTTGGTAATAAGGGCACCAGGATTGAACGCAGTATTCCAGAAGAGGGCAGACTAAGGAATTGTAAAGGGTTAGGATAACTTCTTTGGATTTATGCTCAAATGACCTGCCTATAAAGCCAATTATTTTGTTTGCCTTCTTAACAACTTCTGAACATTGTTGACTCGGTTTTAGGTTACTCGATATTGTTACTCCCAGATCGGTTTCTCTGTTTACATTCTTAAGCTGAGTGCCATTCATCGAATAGTTTGCTTTCTCATTTAGGAATCCGATATGTAGTACTTTACATTTATCCGCATTGAAACTCATTTGCCAAATTTGGGCCCAACATGACAATTTATCTAGATTGTGTTGCATATCGTCAACTTGTTCTTTTGAGAGTACGCTATTTGCAATTTTTGTATTGTCAGCAAATTTTGAGATTGTACAGGTGAGACCCTCATCTATGTCGTTGATGTAAATTAGAAAGAGAATTGGACCTAGTACCGATCCTTGGGGTACCCCGCTACTTACATTGGTCCATTTAGATGCCTTACCGTTTATGACTACTCTTTGCTTTCTGTCGCTGAGCCAATTTTCTATCCATTTCAACACACCGTCTTGTATTCCATGCGCTTTTAGTTTTAGCAGTAAACGTTAGTGGGGAACTTTGTCAAAGGCCTTTTGAAAATCAAGGTATATAATATCTACAGCTTTACTCTCATCGTAGAGGTTGAGGATATCGTGGAAGAAGTCTAAAAGGTTTGTTAAACAGGAACGTTTTTTACGAAAGCCGTATTGAGTATCTTTAAGTATGTTATTTTCCTCTAAGTGATTTACGAGTCTGTCTCGTATGACCGTTTCTAGCATTTTACATACAACTGAGGTTAAGCTAATTGGACGATAGTTACTGGGTAGGGATTTGCTGCCTTTTTTGAATATCGGTGTTACGTTGGCTAGCTTCCACTGATCAGGCATAGTTCCAGACTGCAAGGATTTATTGAATAGTAATATCAGTGGTTTGGAGAGCTCATCCTTAGCTTCCTTTAGAACTCTAGGCGAGATTGTATCAGGTCCAGGCGTTTTATTTACCTTGAGTTTATCTAAACAATTCAATACTTCTCTCTCTGTAACGGTGATATTGCTTAGAACATCTGAATCATCAGTCTGAATCGGCGATGGTGTAGGGATATCACTGAGGTCTTCTGTTGTAAAAACTGATGCAAAGAAGGTATTGAGGGCATTACTCATTTGTACTTCGTCTTTGGTGTATTCTCCATTTTCATCGACTAACGACTAACGGTCCAACAGTTGAAGTAACTACTTTTTTCTTTCTGATATAACTATAGAATTCTTTCGGGTTTCTTTTACTTTGATTCGCAATATGTAACTCTAAGGTCTTTTTACTTTGCTTAATTAACTTTTTGGCTTTGCGTCGTAGCTCTACAAATTTCACCCGTTCTTCGTCATTTTGTGAGGATTTTAATCTATCATTAGCAATTTTTTTAGAAAGCAGGCAGTTTGAAATATCTTTATTCCACCATTTGGGCTTATTATTATGGCCTGGACGCCGTCTTTTCGATGGTATACAGTCTTGCACTGCTTTTAGGTAAGTGGTTTCGAATAACTTCCAAGATGTATTTATGTCGTTATTGTTAATTAAAAAGCTCCAGTCAGTTTCTTTAAACATGGCTCTAAGTTTATGGAAGTTTGCTTTCTTGAAATTAGGGACTTTTTGTATGCTACTATTTGGTTCGTTACTAGTAAACTTTAAAGTGAAAGTTATCGTACGATGGTCGCTGTTACTGAATTCATCACCAACATTCAAATTCTCTATTAATTCTTCTTTTGTTGCAAGTACAATGTCAAGAACGTTATTACCACGGGTCGGCGTTCGAACAAATTGATAAAGCGAACTCTCTTGCAAGTTCGTATACAAGTCATGTCCGGAGTGTGAAGTAAGAGTATCGCCCCACTTGGTCACAGGTAAATTAAAGTCGCCAAAAATTACGGTATCTTGTGAGTTACTTACATCTGCAATTTGTTCGTAAATTTCTCAGTCAGTTTGCACTGATTGAGCTGGAAGTCTGTATATTAATGCAAGTATTATTTTTGTACCTTTATTATTCTTTATTAGCACAAAAGATGTGTCGACGTTCACAATTTGAGATTTTGACAAGAGGGTAGGGTTAAGACTTTCTTTGATATAAAGTAAAACGCCACCTCCATTTCGATTTATTTGGCTTTTCTCAAACATTACATAACCGGGAAATGAATACTCTGCTAAAAAGTCTCTATCTTCTGTATTGAGCCAAGATTCTGATATGCCAATCACATCATAATTTTCTGTAAACACTAGCTCCTCTAAATCTGAAAATTTATTGCGTATGCTACGAGCGTTTGTATAGAAAACCTTTAAATTTGTTATTTTAGAACTCACGGAACGCTCTTTAATAATATTTTTGGTTCTTGTCGGATCTACATTTATGTTCATGGCTGTCCTCGGTCCTCGCTGTCTTCGGTCCTTATCGCTGGTGGTCCTCGGTTGCCTCTGTTTTTTGCTTGGCGTTGGATGATTTATGTCACTGCTGCTTCTTCTCAGATGGCGTTTTTTGATCCATGGCTGCGGACTGCTTCGTGTAGGAGACGACCCATGCGTGCTGAACCCACAGGGTTTAGATGAGTGCCATCCTTGCGGAACAGAGTAGGCTGGTTGTAGAAGTTGTCCCAGAGGACAACATAGAGACATAGAGAGAGAAGGAACATAGATTGCTATATATATATATATATTATATCAATGGAATGTAAAGTGAAGAACATTTGTTTTCCTAATATCAAAGCATATTATCTTTTATATTTTGACCTCGCTCCCAATTATATATTCTGCATCTAGATTATAAAATAATTATATAATATTTATTATATCATGCATATTATGATTATATATAACTTATTTCATATATGGTTGTGGTATAAAATTAACCAATAAATATTTTGTAAGCAATATGATAAAAGTGATGGGTAAGAAAAACATACGTTACAACCTGGTTCAGAATAAGAACGAAATAGCTGTAGAATAAGAAAAGTTAGTACGGTAATACACACTTCCGGTTTCGACCGGAAGTAACTGAACGGAATTAAGTTTCGCTGCATTACTAATCAAAACCTATGATATACATAAGTTAACAAAATATCATGATAACCCTCAATGTAACTGAACACAATCAAATAACATATTATGGTAATCTAAAAAGACAATATCCTAAACTCATTACCCGATAGATTTATTATTATATAAAGGGCAGATAATATAATATATATAATCTACTTGTAAATAGAATGTATACGGGAGAAAGTATATATACTGGAGGGAGGGGGGCGGGGGGGGGGGGGGGATTCACTGGTCCCTTACATATAGCTATATCAGTTTTGCAAAATTAGGACATTCGCTCCAATAGTGTGGCGATTTTATAACCTTTCGTGCCAATTTGGTGCCGATTTTTTCCTAACGAATGAAAGCGATTCAGTAATTTAGGAGTCAAAATGAGTCAAAATGTCTGGACACACAGATCTTGAAGCAGTTTCAGTCATAAGATGAAGGAAAGAGAGAGACAGTGCCATAGATTAATTGTTGAGTAGAAGAAAGATTTGGAAAGTCAGTTCACTCTTCGGTTAGAGAGTAATACAAAATAAGGGTGGAGTTCGTTAAAAGGCGTGTACCCCCAACTTTCCGGAAGGGAAGAGATATACACTGAGAAAGCTCCGAAGAACAATAATAACTGTAATAGCGGTGAAAGAGTGAGAGAGATGCAACATAGCAAGGAGAAAATCGAGATGTAGGGAATTAGTAAGAGAAGGGGAGTTGATGAGACTAAATAATGTTGATATTCCCCTTTCGAGAAGTGCGGTATGGGTGGAACTTCCCCTCACATGCTCACAATAATCAATACATGGGTGCACTGTGCCTCTGTACAGAGCAAGAAGCGGAACGGTAACAAATAACTCACCGATACGGTTAAACACACCTAACTTTTGGAAAGCTGTTTTAGCAAGAGTGGTAAAATGAACTTTCTAAGAAAGGTCAGTAGAAAAAGAAATACCAAAATACTGAGAGAAGATGAAAGGTTGGTTTGTGTGTTGTAGAAGAACAAGGGGATCGTCTTGTGTAAGATTGTGACGGTTAGAAGAGATGAAGAAATTCGATTTTGGAAGTATTGAAAGTAATATGATTTTCTATAAACTAATTGGAAATAGTTGCTTAATCATCAAATAGGCATGTTATGGCCTCATCACCTGAGTTTTAGAGTAATTGCATGGTTGGTACTAGTTGATTAGTGTAAGGTAGAGTCACCTACATATGAGTGAATGTGATTAGAGGAACAGTTGAGAAGATTATTAATGAATATTAGAAAGATAAAATGACTAATAGGGTGTACGAGAGCGAGGTGGAGGGACAGAGAGGGAGAGATAGACCGAATGAGAGGTGGAAGGATGGAGTGAAGAAGTACATGAACGAAGGCGGTGCTGGTTGGGGAGAGGGGCGTCGACTGACTGGGGACAGAGATGCATGGGGGCGGTTCATTCGTGGCCACACCTTCGGGGATCACGGCGTCAGGCAATGAATAGATAGATAGATAGAAAGATAACTAGAGACAGGACAGAACCCTGAGTAACACCAGAGTTGGTAGATTGAGGAAGCGAGCAATGTCTGTCCATAACTGCGGAACGGCATGAAAAGTAATTAGAGATAAAGACAGATGGACGGATATACATTGCAGGAGAGTAGTTTATAAATTAGAGATTTGTGCCAGATTCTATCGACTATCTAGTGCAATAGAAGATGTCTCACCAAAGTCCCAAACGAAAGATGAACAAGCATTAGTCAGATAAGAAAGGAGGTCAGCAGTAGAACGCCCCTTAAGGAAACCTCACTGGCGATCTGAAAGTAGATCATGAGAAAAGAAATGCTGAAGAACTTTTGAATCAAAAGAAGATTAAACACCTTTAGAGATGCATGATATGAAATATATTGAACGATACTTCAACCTTCTCTTTGGGAAGGTTGAAACAGAGATGGAAAACTTTGCCTAGGCAGGAAGTCGGCACAGACGAACAGATTTTGAGTACCACAGGAAGAACACCATCTGACCCATACAAACTCTTAGTATTAAGCCCTGAGAGGGCAGAACGTAAATCCTTAGAAGTAAAAATATTAGGCATAAGTAAGAGAGAAGGGATGGAAAGAGAGGAATAACATCTGAATCATGCAAGGTAGAGTTGCTTAACAAATGTTTGAGCAAGTAGTTCATTTTTTTCAGAGGAAAAAGTGACGGTCGTGCCCTCCGAATGTAAAATTGGAGGGAAAGATGAAATTTACTTGTTGGTGAGGTTTTGGCTAGATGACAGAAAGCTTGGGAAGAGCTTGATATGAACAGTTCAGAGCATTTTTATTGTAGAAAGAGTCTCTAGCGAGTCAAGTACAGTTTGGGCATAGTTCCAGGCAGAATTGCATATATATACAGTATATACAGTATATATACAGTATACATATATATATATATATATAATATTAACTAAATCTACTATCAGTACTGTATGTATATTTCTCCCCCCTGTGGCTCTTCCTTCCCCACGAAAACCATTTCCTTTCGTCTTTGTCTAGTTTCTTGCACTTCACATTTTTCTGCCTCGCCTCCTGCCCTCCCATCCTTGATCGCTTCTCCTTCCTCACTCTGGACTTCTCAGACACATTTCACTTTATATTTAGTTTCTTTGCTCCACTCAGCTTATATATATAATTACACTATACGATATATGTACCTAGTACCATAGTTATTATAGTGTTTAGTGTACCACATGGGCGCATTATTAAGAATATATATTGTTTCATACAGTCCTTTTCACTTTTAACCCTTAACTGGCGGCGCGCAACATATGTCGAGTGAAATCAATTTGGACTATGTGTCGGTGCACGACAGCTGTCGAGTGCCATTTTCAGCACGTAATGTTGCTGAGAGAGAGAGCTGAGCGGTGGGACGAGCGTAGTAACTTTATGACCGCTCCCCACGACCACCGTGGACCTACTGAACTGTATTCCACCCTTCTCCCCCCTTTCTCACTCGCTACACAGGGAATTATGTACGGAAATTACCTTATTTTAGGGTTTTTGCACTCGTGTTGCACGATCGTTGCAAGAGAACCAGTGGTCGTACAAGAATGGTTCGGGTGTCATTGGAAAGCTCTGTTTACGCCCTTTCAGGGATAGATACTTGTTTTATGCTCTGGGTCTTGTTTATGCATGAAAATGAGCACGGAAACAACCCTATTTAGGGTAAAAAAAAAAAAACGCTGGGCGGTACATAGAAATTACCGCCTAGGCCGCTCTTAAGGTGTTAATAATTGAGTATGGCTTCATTCTAATCTAAAATATTTGTACACAAAGTGTCACCTCTCTCTAACAACCAAACCATTTAGCTTCTTTCTTTGAAGTTTTGGTCGAGTAATCGAGTTGACATTAAACGATCAATAAATGTATTTACCCTTCAATTTATCTATTTATCCATATGTCAAAATATATATGTAGTTTTATAAAAGACCATTTGATTATTAGATGTCTGCTGTGATTTTGAAAATTTCGTTTTCAATAATCTTGCTGCAATCGAGGCAGGACTACTACCTGTGAAAACACAACAACTATGAGATAACTTTGATTGTGTACACATATATGATTTCTGTACAAATATTCGCTGTAGCAATATTATAATTATACAGTAACTGAGCCACTCAAAAAATGTATTCGACTTCCACATCACATCTTCATAATTAAGGGTAGGTTGTTTAGTTTGTTCCCTAAACCCCCATCAAGACAAATATAATACCCCCAAGAACCCCCTCTGAGATAAACTTGCATATTTATTGGTAGAAAATTTCCGGGCCGAAGGCAGATTCCTCCTAAATTAAAACCTTGCTATCGCTCTCCAAGAAAACATCGACACCTAAATAGCTAAAAAGATAACAAATAATATTGATAGGATATGGGGAAAAAGGTCTTAAAATCGCTTAATAAATGGGACAAACGTCTTATAATTCCAAAACTATTGGGGCTAAGCATGAAGGGGAAGGGAGACAAGAAGAAAAAAAAACGCTTAAGTGAAAATATGATCTTATTTTTATTTTTTTATTTTTTTTTTTAAGAGACAATGAACGGAGGAAGGAAAAACACAGATAAAACAAAAAGGTCCATGTGCCTAAGGCATCCTCCATTCATAACATGTTTGTAACAACTGGATTTAAACTTGTGTAGATTGTAAGTTTGTGGAAAGCAACTCGAGGGAAGTGAATTCCAAATAGTAGTAGTTCTAGGGATAAATGAATTTTGACAAGCAGAAGTTCTGCATTGTGGAGGAGAAAGTGTAAAATTCATGGGCGCTCTCAGCTGCCCTAGTTCTACGGGGAAAGATGTGGAGAGGCGGCACAATTGAAGCAAGTTCCTCGGAACAATTGCTGTGAAAATATCTGTAGAATAATGCAAGGGATGCAACGTTTCTTCGTATGGATAATGTAGGAAGGTCCTGTGTGATTGCAGGGTTATTGATTAATCTAATAGCTTTATTTTGAATTTTATCCAACTGCCTCAATGCAACCACTCCACTTCCACTCCACAGAGGTGAACAGTAATCCATCTGAGAACGCACATGACTTTTATATATTATGGCTAACTGCTCGTCAGTGAAGAATTCTCGAACTCTGTACAGGAGTACCAGTTTTTTAGAGGCATTCTTAGCAATGCTTCTAACATAATGTGTCCAGCTCAAGTTAGTAGTTAATGTTACACCGATAATGTCAATACTAGGGGAAGTGGGAATATTTACATCATTAAAAAATATATGGGAGTCAGTGAGATTCTGTCGGTTAGAAAATTGAATGTACTTGGTTTTCTGTGCATTAAAGGAAACTAGATTCTTTTGTCCCCATTCATTAATTCTAGAAAGGTCCTGGTTCAGAGAAATTGCAGTGTTTATTTTTGAATTTATAAGATCGGGTTGGGTGAAAGAATTGGTAAATGTGAAGGAACTGTGGAGTGTTGAGTCATCTGCGTAGGAATGTATTGGATTATGAGTGGTAGATATGAGATCATTGATATAAATGAGGAACAGAGTTGGGGCCAAAACTGATCCCTGGGGAACACCAGCATTTATTGAGTGAAATTGAGAATAAAGGCCATCTACCATTACACGTATTTGTCTGTTATGAAGATAAGAAGAAATTAGTGGAATTAATGATGCAAGGCCGTAGTATTCCCACCTCTCATTACTCTCGCTCCCCTCTAGATAAAAACGTCCAAAATGTGCTTGCATGTGTAAATAATAATTCGTCATATATATATAAATCAAATTAACTTTCAAACTTAGTAGCTGCTCTTTTCATAGCAATGATCTACAATATATGAAGATAAATAACATTATGCATCTGCTCTTTGGTCCAGTATATACTTTGGTTTTCTCACTAACTATTAATTAAATGGAAGAAGGTGTCATGATACTTACACGAAATTGACTTTCAAAACAAGTTTAGCCAAATATATGCAAGCAAATACTCCTATAGTTAATTTCATTTATTAGTGGTACCACAATGTTACAATTACACTATACTGACTTCAAAATAAGCTTAGCCAAAAATATACAAGCAAATACTCATATAGTAAATTTCATAAATTAGTAAGTCAAGTACGTGTTACTTTAAAATGTTACTTGGAAACATTTAAACATAATTATGTTCTCTGTTGCTGTTCGTATCTTCTTGTGAAGCAGAACAAGAGGGATGAAGATCGGGTGGCCGGAAGGAAGAGAGGAAGGCTAAGGAAGGAGGAAGGCAGGGACACACGGAAGGGGAAAGGTAGGAAGACATGGAAGGAGGAAGGTAGGGACACACGGAAGGGGAAAGGTAGGGAGACAAGGAAGGAGGAAGGTAGCGAGACAAGGAAGGAGGAATGTAGGGAGACAAGGAAGGAGGAAGGTAGGGAGACAAGGAAGGAGGAAGGTAGGGAGACAAGGAAGGAGGAAGGTAGGGAGACAAGGAAGGAGGAAGGTAGGGACACAAGGAGGAAGGTAGGGAGACAAGGCAGAAGGAAGGGAAGGTAGGGAGACAAGGAAGGAGGAAGGTAGGGAGACAAGGAAGGAGGAAGGTAGGGAGACAAGGAAGGAGGAAGGTAGGGACACAAGGAAGGAGGAAGGTAGAGAGACAAGGAAGGAGGAATGTAGGGAGACAAGGAAGGAGGAAGGTAGGGAGACAAGGAAGGAGGAAGGTAGGGAGGCAAGGAAGAAGGAAGGTAGGGAGACAAGGAAGAATGAAGGTAGGGAGACAAGGAAGGAAGAAGGTAGGGAGACAAGGAAGGAGGAAGGTAGGGGGACAAGGAAGGAAGACGGTAGGGAGGCAAGGAAGGAGGAAGGTAGAGAGACAAGGAAGGAGGAAGGTAGGGAGACAAGGAAGAAGGAAGGTAGGGAGACAAGGAAGGAGGAAGGTAGGGAGACAAGGAAGGAGGAAGGTAGGGAGACAAGGAAGGAGGAAGGCAGGGAGACAAGGAAGAAGGAAGGTAGGGAGACAAGGAAGGAGGAAGGTAGGGAGACAAGGAAGGAGGAAGGTAGGGAGACAAGGAAGGAGCAAGGTAGGGAGACAAGGAAGGAGCAAGGTAGGGAGACAAGGAAGGAGGAAGGTAGGGAGACAAGGAGGGAGCAAGGTAGGGAGACAAGGAAGGAGCAAGGTAGGGAGACAAGGAAGGAGGAAGTAGGGAGACAAGGAAGGAGGCAGGTAGGGAGACAAGGAAGGAGCAAGGTAGGGAGACAAGGAAGGAGGAAGGTAGGGAGGTAAGGAAGGAGGAAGGTAGGGAGACAAGGAAGGAGGAAGGTAGGGAGGTAAGGAAGGAGGAAGGTAGGAAGGCAAGGAAGGAGGAAGGTAGGGAGACAAGGAAGGAGGAAGGTATTGGGACAAGGAAGGAGGAAGGTAGGGAGACAAGGAAGGAGGAAGGTAGGGAGGTAAGGAAGGAGGAAGGTAGGAAGGCAAGGAAGGAGGAAGGTAGGGAGACAAGGAAGGAGGAAGGTAGGGAGACAGGGAAGGAGGAAGGTAGGGGGACAAGGAAGGAGGAAGGAAGATAGGGAGACAAGGAAGGAGGAAGGTAGGGAGGCAAGGAAGAAGGAAGGAAGGTAGGGAGACAAGGAAGGAAGAAGGTAGGGAGACAAGGAAGGAGGAAGGAAGATAGGGAGACAAGGAAGGAGGAAGGTAGGGAGGCAAGGAAGGAGGAAGGAAGGTAGAGAGACAAGGAAGGAGGAAGGTAGGGAGACAAGGAAGGAGGAAGGTAGGGAGGCAAGGAAGGAGGAAGGAAGGTAGAGAGACAAGGAAGGAGGAAGGTAGGGAGGCAAGGAAGGAGGAAGGAAGGTAGGGAGGCAAGGAAGGAGGAAGGAAGGTAGAGAGACAAGGAAGGAGGAAGGTAGGGAGGCAAGGAAGGAGGAAGGAAGGTAGGGAGACAAGGAAGGAAGAAGGTAGGGAGACAAGGAAGGAAGGTAGGGAGACAAGGAAGGAAGAAGGTAGGGAGACAAGGAAGGAAGAAGGTAGGGAGACAAGGAAGGAAGAAGGTAGGGAGACAAGGAAGGAAGAAGGTAGGGACACAAGGAAGGAGGAAGGTAGGGAGACAAGAAGGAGGAAGGTGTCGATTTTTTCCTGGCGAGCGATAGCGAGCCTGTAATTTTAAGAGAAACCGGCCTTTGGCCGGGAAATTTTTCTACCGAAAAATGTACAAATATAACCTGAAGGGGTTATAACCTAGGGGGTGCATTCCTAAGTTTAATGGAGGTCTAGCGAGGAAACTAAAAAATAAATGAATAATTGAATTAATAGCCCCAAAAAACCGACCACTATCCCCTCAATGTTGACATTATAGATCAGTAGCGATTGCTGATACTTAACTTCTAAAAATAATACATATATACATGTACATCAATCAATAATAATACATATATACATGTACATCAATCAATAATAATAGAATAATCAATTACGAAGCTATATCCTAAGAAATGTATATGTGTTATGAAATTGATGACATCTACAATTAATTGCATCGACAAAACATATATGCTTAATTTAATCCATTTGGAAATACACTGATCATTCACTGCGATCTATATATAACGGAAAATCATTTCATACAGTAATCGCACCACTCAGAACATGTCTGGGTCTTCGATTCACACCTTCATCATTATGTGTATCCTCGTCACGCGTTATCTTCAACACGAACTATCTCCTAAATGATTGGCCTTATACAATAACTACTCCGTCACCTCAAATTTGCTTGGTATGGGATGGGTATACGCTAGGCTATAGGAGTATAGGAGATAATTAACTAGATTTAGTGGTATGTTAGCTTAATTGATACTTGGTTAGTTAATGTTGCATTGTTTTAATATGATTGGTTACATTAGGATATTATTAAGGCTATGCACTAAACTTTAAAAAAAACATTCGGTTACCTAAATCAATTTTCTGTAATCATACTGTAATAAACCAACATATAAAAGCCAGCCGACCGGCTGGCTCAGTTGATAGCGTGACTGCTTTCCATCTTGCTGAATCGCGTTCAATCCCCGCTCAGATTGAAAAGTTTTTCTGGGATGTAGCCAACGGTTACCGTCTCCCCCTGAGAAAAGGGGGGTGGTTTATTAAAGAAAGTCAAGCGCCTGTGAATCCTCGAAGGAGGAGATACGGGCGCTATACATACAGTATGTTACCAGACGATTATTTTGTATTAATATTATAATAATTTATTATCATTATTATTATTATTAGTATTATTATTAGTATTATTATTATTATTGTTTTGTTATTATTATTATTATTATTATTATTATTATTATTATTATTATTATTATTATCATTATTATGTTGTTGTTCATGGTCGCGAAACATTACTTGAGCAGTTGTGAACCTATACACTTTGAGGCATCTTTCGGAAAGTGTATTTGTTTGTTTGCCAATGTTAACGAGAATCCAACAGACATGACGTCATCATGCTGATAATGTCAAAGGAAGAGGCCTACGTCACGGTGTAGAAAGTACAATTATATATAATGTATGTTTTGAAAAGCTTAGTAATTGAAGTAAAATAAATATACTATACATATAAATACATACATACAGGAAAAATTACACATACACTTTCATACATTGTAAGTTTTGTACGCTTTATTTCAAAATTTCGAATTTAAGAGCGAACAATTTAATTAGGTTTAAAAACTTCAAATCCTGAAAATTGCTGATATTGTCATTGCAATGTCGATTCAACATTCCTTCATCAGTCTGTGAAATGTTATTTGGTGAAAACTACTTGATTATTTTTGTTTTTATGTTTTCTGTGATCTTAAAATGTTTTTTATCCAAAATATGAAATTTACTGGCTCAGTAACCACTGGCAGTACGACGGTCGTTCATAAATATATCGAAAGAATGGAGAAAGCTCTATATTCTCCCCAAGGAGACTTTTTTTATTCCGTCCCGTTCGTGCATAAAGTGTAGTCAAATTTGAGAAAAAGCATGAACATTTTCACACTAAATATCTTAGATTTACAAATGTTTTTCACAATATAAATTAGCTCACTTTGAGACTAAATGGCTCCATAATGATTGGTCATATAAGGATGATTTATATACCATTGGAAAGTACGTAGAAAGCTTTGTAAAGCTATATTTTTCTTTATTTATTTTTTTACCCATTGTTTGTGCATATCGAGTCATGCAAGTTGTGAAAATGGGTATGACATTTCACATAAATTCCCAATTGTCTAACCCAATCCTATAATTAGGTACAAATTATAAATACTGGTCTAATATAACTCTAGAATCACCTTTTCTGAGGTAATTGAACACTATACAAAAATAATACAGGTGATTTTGTGTGAGAAATTAGAAATTAAACAAATTATATTAACCACTAAACATGTCACAATTTTCACCTAATTCGGAGACACAAAAATAATATGTTAAGTTGGCGGTACCATTCATATCCTTTCATAGTCCTATAAACTTGTGCCAATTCTCATGAGTTCGACAAATTTCAGTGACACCCTAAGAATATATATATACTGTATATATATAATATATATACAAATATATTAATTATATATATATATATATATGTGTATGTGTGTGTGTGTGTGTGTGTGTGTGTGTGTGTGTGTGCGCGCCCATTAACCGTTAACAACTTACAACTATATCTTATGACATCATAATAATTTGTACTTGGCAATTTTCAAATTAACCAACACACCTATACTTCGCTTAATGCGGAAATGGCACAACATTCTTCTAGCCTATTTTTTATCTGTAAGTTGTGCAGATCTTGTTTTTTCAGTGGCTCAAAAACTATCTTTGCCTCAGGTAGACCTAATTCAGTCCCACAATAATCGACAAACATAACAGGAATGCTTTTGCATCACTCATATCATCGCTACCTCTTCTCTTCTTTTGAATAATGTGTTCTTCCCAAGAACACATGTCTCTTGTTGAAGTAGTATATCAGAAAATGGGTATGGTCAATTGATTTACTGAGTTCTTCTTCACCAGGCACTTGTTGTCCTATACAGAAGTTTATTACTTAAGTGTGTGGAGTAGTATTAACCCTTTCACACATTTATGACGCAGAGTTTGCCAGATTAGCAATAAGAAATAGTTATCTCACTCTTATAATTACCTCTCCAAAATTAGTTTTCTGCCCACAGCTAACTCAAAGACAACTGCAGAGGTTGAAGTAACTAAACTAAAGGTTTCTAAATACCCCTGATGGTAACAAAGGCTTTAAAGTATCCCCAATAGGCTCAAAATCGCGTCATATGTCGGAGAGGGTTAAGTTAGGTCTTCTCCAAAATGGGAAGCTATAAACATTTCCGTTCATCATATGTTTTCATTGCTCTTCATTAAAATTATGCATTATAGTCACATTTCACAATCAAAATTCAATAATGTTCTAACCCTACCAACAAATAGGTCACCCATTGTGGAAAATATGTGGCCAAATTTTCCCTATATAACCAACTGTTTTTCTAGCCAAGGAATGAATCTCTTGACGCGTTTCATATACCCAATCACTAGACTCAGGAACTTAAGGGGAGACAGACCGTTTTTCTGGACGCCCCTTCTTCCTAATGTTTAGCCCCACTAGTTTTGATAATTTAAGACGTTCGGCCCATTAGTTTGGCGATTTTAACACCTTTCGCCCCTTTTCGTTGTCATTTTTAAGACCTTTCGTTCCATTTAGGTATCGATTATTTCCTGGCGAGCGATAGCGAGCCTGCAATTTTAAGAGGAACCGGCCTTCGGCCTGGACATTTTTATACCGAAACATTTACAAATTTATCTTGAAGGGGGGTCTAGGGGGTGTTTTTCTAAGCTTGATGGAGGTCTAGGGAGGAAACTAAACAAAATATATGACTAAATGAATTAATAGACCAAACAAACGGTCAGTCTCCACTTATTGCCAAAAGCGCGCTACCTTTGTTTTTGTTGTTTGATAACCTTGGAGTATTGTGCGGCCAGGGACTTTGACCAACATGGCTCTTGACTTGGCTGCCGTCTCACATTCCTCCACATGGAACAATAATTACATTAGCTTGTTTAAGGGGACGTTATATTATCTATTTGTTTGTGTTTTATTATTACCGGTACATATATTTGTTTTAGTTTGCTCCCTAGACCTCTATCAAGCTTGGTAAAATAAACCCCCTAGACCCCTCTTCAAGATACATTTGTACATTTTTCGGCAGAAAAATGGAGCGAAAGGTCTTAAAATCGCCAAACTAATGGAACGAACTTCTTATAATCTCAAAGGTTATGGGATTAAACATGAGGGAGAAAAGGCAAATACCTTCCCATTAAACTTTTTTTGTATATACAAATGTTCCAGGTTAGCCATGTAATTATTAACCAGTACAATACCACCGTCGTCCTTTTCATTAAATTCTGGAGAATATTAGACGATTATATTCAGCTTAAGAAGGACGTATACCCATTACAAGGCTACTGACTATCTCAATTAATTCTTTTAATTACCATATATATTTCCTAAGCTTCATAAAATCGTCTAAATGCAGCCGCAATCAAACCTAAAAGAATGTTGGTTTATCAATTACTGTAGCTCTCCTACTCTACCTTTAGCAACTGCTATTATTTTCTTCCATCCTGACCATCTCTTGAATTTACTGGGTCTCAACAAATTTCTTACACGAGCCTCCTAAGATTCTTCCTTAAAAGACTCTATCACTTTCTTGTAAAATATTTTTCTTTCCGGCTTCCTCACGATCTCCTCTCCAATTTAGCCCCCACAAACTCCCTCCTTCTCTCTCTCTCTTATATATATATATATATATATATATATATATATATATATATATATACTGTATACTGTATATTGTATTTGTTTGTCTTTTTCTTTCCAGAACTAATGTTTGATACCATCTTCATCAAAATATTAACTGGTTTGCACTAATGTGTATTAACACTCAACGAGCGGCTAGTTTGGTAACGTCTACTACCTGCCAAGCGGGCAGATTTACCCTAAACGAGCTTCATGCCATGCTCTTTTTCATGCATAAACAAGAGCCAGAGCGTAATACAATTATGTATCCGTGAAAGGGCGATAATTGAGCTTTCCAATGACACCTGAACCATCCTTGCACGACCACGGGTTGTCTTGCAACGATGTTGCAACGCGAGTACAAAAACCTTAAAATACGGTAATTTCCTTAAATAATTCCCTGTCTAGGGTGGCAGTGGATGTGGATGTGTGTGGAGGAGGGACCAGTCGCGGTACGGGTGCCGTGCCGAACGGTCAGAGCCCACCCGCGCTGCTCTCTCTCAGAGCCAATTATGTGCTCATCATCGCATTGGACTTAATTAAGGCTGGCCCCGCCAATTAGGTCTTGGTTCTCTTGACTGCCTTAAGTCGGGCCCCGATAGACAAGGGTTAACTGCATTAATTTTTGGTATTCGTATGGAATGAATACTCTATGCATTAGTATCTAATCTAATGAATATATATATATACAATATATAGTTGGGGCAGCAGGAACATTTGTCAGCCAGAGTGGACAGAAGGGTGCTGAGCTGGTATGGTCATGTTGAACGAATAGGAGATGAAAGACTTACAAAGAGAATATGTGAGTCAGATACAAGAGGAGATAGAAGGGCAGAAAGACCCCCATTGAGAAGGAGAGACTGTTTAAGACAAGCTTTGGATGATAGAGGAATGACTATAGATCAGGCAAAGGAAGTGGTAATAAACAGGAATGAATGGAGAATGCTTGTGAATAGTTGAGTGAACACATGGTAATTTGAGGGAAGGGGTCGGGCACAAGTTGGACTAGATAATTAGTCCCATCAGGCGCATGGGTCCGGGGAGACGAATTACATGAAGGGTGCGCCTGGACAGTGTGGGTGGGCTGGGCTTGTGGCTTCGGCTCCGCTGATATGTCTGCCTGCCGAGATCGGCAAACCTCTCCGGGTGGTCGGGGGGCATGTGGGACAGGGAGTGCTAGAGCGACCTTGGTGACCCTGGTCTCTGGGTCTTGTCCTGGTGTGGACCTAGAGGTGTGTGTGGAATTTGTGTGTGTCTGGTGTTCTGTTATAGTATGTTGTGTTTTGTGTTTTCCATGTTCTTCCTCTGTCTTGATGGTCGGCACTCCACCCCAAGAAGAAAACAAATAAATAATAATAAAATATAAGATTTCTTGATAGTAAATAGAAAAATACAAAATAAACACAGGAGAAAAGTGG